>SMSQ01015529.1:0-31501 GCA_019453375.1 Ctenoplectra terminalis
GACATTACTTATGGAATGACCTGATATATGGCGGCCGGGGCGGCCAGGCCAGGGGGCAGCACGTTTCTCTCATTATACCGGCCAGCCGTTCGAAATCCTAACTGTACAATGCACTCACCCCGCCCAAGGGGCCAGCATCCTCGACATGCTCCCGTGTGGACGTGGAACGCAGGAACGTGCTCGATTATTTCGCCGAGCCGAGAGGGAGCGTGCGAGAAGGTCGCAGACACACGGAGCTAAGGGCCTCCTCTCGAATCGGTCATCTTGATTTACGACGTCGGAAGCGGCCGTAGATTCTTCACGCACTTATATAGTACTCGCTCGGTTGGTCGATATGTCTACGAGCCGGTGCAGCTGTAAAAATCGAGATGGTTCTCTGTGTCCTTGAGACGCCTTGCTTTTTGACATTTATATCACAGGTGCTCTCGATGAATGCGTGTAAATGTCGGTAGAGTCGAACAGGGTTGGTAGAATGGAACCTTGGTAACTCAAAGAAAGAGTTCAGATTTTAGGGCTACCATGTTTTTGCTTTTTTCGAAGATTCCGAGTAAAGTTCGACTTACAGAGGCTTTGTACAAGAATTGGTATTTTTTTAACAGAAAGATAAATTTAACTTTTAGAGGTTTAATTATTTATTGTGCAATATAGGTAATATTTTCGTTCTCAGAAAACTTTTTTACGATTGCCGAGGTGTGCTTTGAATTATTGTCCTGTTGGAAAATGAACTTGACTTAACACTTTGACAGCTGCACAGTTCACGCTAGGATTCTCGGCTATCGTCAGCAGTTTTCACACAGTGTTTAAAGTGTAATTATAATACACGTACTTATTCAGAGAGAGATACAGTGAAACAGCCATTATTTAACACTAAACCTACCGACGATTAAAGTGGACTTATTTGCACCCCAAGAAATAAAAATGATAGATGTTCTAAAAAGTACATAGCGTGAAGAAAACAAATCTTTGCCTATATTTTTTACAGAAAATCGTGAAAAATACTCCAAATTACATCACTGTACATTTATAGAATTTCTACGAGAAATTACAACCCGGTCATTATGACCGCTTTGGTAGTTTTAGTGTTAAACTTCAAAATATAATCTCAATATTTCTTTTTTTTTAAGGAAGATTCAGTGTTAACATTAGGTTTACGGGGATCGATTGGATCATTTTGACGGGTACATTGAAATACAGATTTTTTATAATATCAATAGTTCAGTTTATCTTAAATCAATAGATTTTCATTACCACATTTTTCATATATAAATTTCATTTTTCATATTCGTTAAACTTAAGCACGAGATCTGAAATACGTCAGATTGATGGGTCCGTAAATGTAGTGTTAAAAGATGAAAAGTAGCTAGTTCAAGTTATAGAAACCAGAGGCAGCGAAATATCATTTCAAACTGCTAATAAATAAAGTAAAATAAGTATACAAAAATTTGTATACTTATTTTTGTATACATTTTGTATACATTTTTAACAAATGTATTTTATTAGACATAAAACAGTAATAACAGGTGAATAAGTCAAATTACACAAGTTACGAAAAACTTTGTCTATTTTAATTGTAACCAAAGTAGCCAAAGATATAATAAATTCTGCAGTTTCAGTAATAGCTATTACGTAATAAAAATTAATCCCAGCCATAATAAACTCCATAAAATTTATCCACGCCCACCATATAACCATTTTAACTTTTAAATCAGTGCTTCTCGAATTTTGAATCACCTCACCTTCCTCTTATAGATTTGATAGTAACGCATTCTATTTCGTGTATATAAGGGCACCACCAGAAACAATAATGATTTCTTTCTTTTAGCTTATTAGCATTTAGCTCTGTTTTAAAGTAATGCACAGATCTAACCGATTCCTTAAATTAGTATTGGCTACTATTTCGTGTATATAAGGGCACCACCAGAAACAATAATGATTTCTTTCTTTTAGCTTACTAGCATTTAGCTCTGTTTTAAAGTAATGCACAGATCTAAGCTATTCTCGAAATTAGTATTGGTTACTGTTTCGTGTGTATAAGGGCATCATCAGAAACAGTGATGATTTCTTTATTTTAGCTTACTAGCATTTAGTTGTATTTTAGAGTAATGCACAGATCCAAGCGATTCCCGAAATTAATATTGGTTACTATTTCGCGTATATAAGGGCACCACTAGAAATAGTAATCATTTATTTATTTTAGCTTACTAGCATTTAGCTCTGTTTTAGAGTAACGCACAGATCCAAAATATTCCAGAAATTAATATTGGCTATTATTACGCTCATGAATATATTATTGCGCTTTAACCCTTTGCCCTATAACCACGAGTCAGACTCGTGGCGCCGATTCTGCTTAAAATACAATAAAAAAACAAAATATTTATGATAAAGTTCGATTTTAACTTTAACTGTAATTTAAATTAACAAGATTGAAAATTAGTAAATACAAAATACATGAAATATTTCAATACTTTGCGTTTGACGGAGTGTCAGAGACACGAGTAACTATTGCTAATATGCATGAAAATTGAAAAAAATGGTAAGCCAAGGGGTTAAAAGTGCTGCGTAAGCTTTGTTAGGAAGGTATTTAACCTTACTCGGGGAAATTACGCGTAATGGCGACCGTACCACCGAAAAATGTTATCGCAGTTAGTACGAGTATTACTTAACACTAGCTTTCATTAGCACGAATAAAACGGAGAATTTTTAATCGCGAAAAAAGTTAATACCCCTCTTTTTACTTTACTAATATAAAATCATTCTTAACGCCTTTTTGGATAATTCAAATGCCAAGAGGTGCTATTGTCCATTTTGAGTAGCACTGATCTAAACTGTAACCACGTGAAGAATAAATGAAACAAAAAATCGATCATTGAAAAAAGAACGAACACTCATAGCAATATTACCCAAGACTACAGAGATACGCCGTGAATTTCAACGGGTCGGCTCCAAAAGGAGCCAGCTTCCGCTCTCGACCGCCTAATTGGACCTCTATTCCAGCTCGTTGATCGTGATAATGACATTTACATAGGACCCGGTATCGGTTTACGGAACTGGTCCAGCCGCGAACACGTTAACGAAACTAATCTCAATTAAGACTGAATCCGATAATGAGGTGGTCTAGTGGTGCCGTGCGCGCGTGCGCGTTAACTCTATATGTACATGCACAAGGGGAAACCAAAGGCAATGGACTTATCTAACTTTCACATTCCAATGAGCGCGAAACGATTTGCCTTGGTGCTTTATTAACGGGCTTTAATTGCGAGTGCAACAACCCGCCGTCGTGTTTGGTGCCGATTAATCTCATTTGTCAGGACAACGCGCACTTCCTAGTGCATCGTATAGGAAAACAGGCCCGATAGACCGTACCTGATATCGTCGTCGCGATGATACAAAGCTGGACCCTCTTCCCACTGCCGCTTATCGCAATCGCGATTGATCGATAATTAAGAGCGGCTCCGCTTTTGGCCTTCCTGTTTATGGAGTTAGCCGGAAAATGTTAGAGCAAAGGCACCGAAAATGTGACTCCATAGTATTTTCACGATGTTTGGAACTGTTAGTAGAAATGACAATGTCGTTTTCGTCAAATTGTCGTTTATGTGCAAACGATTCAATAATATGATATTAAATTCGTTTTTTTCTGATTGGAAATTTTTATAGTTATTTAAAAAGAAGCTTTGTATAATGTTAAAGACAAATTATACGATCAGTTTCTTTATTAGATTCGAGATTCACAGTGTTGTTAACTAATTCTGTTATCGTTTAGATGTAACATTAATCAATTTTTCTCGGATTAATTTAACTTCTTTTTTCGAACCCAAGATGTTGCTAATATGAAACTTTAATGGAAACCCATTTTCAAAGTATTGTCTACATACTGTTACTACGTTGTTTGTTACAATTTTCAGTTCTTAGATTCCGCTATCAATAAAACGCAAAAACTGGAATAAGAATCGACGAAATAAGACGCGATTAAGTTTCTTTCTTCTCGTTTATAACTTATTTTCCGGCTAAAGGCCGAACCAATAGGAAACGAGGTTCCATCGTATTGGTGCGGCCGAAAACTTAAAACCTAGGTTTTATGAAGGGTCTCTCTCTTTCTCTCACAGACACACATTCTCTACCTATATACGATACAAATAGTCGTTTCGATGTACATATTTATATACACGTGCAATTTTTATAAAATAAGTGCACGATACGATTGCGATACGATACGATACGATTTTTATAAAATAAGAAATGCAAGTAAACATAAAAATAATATCTAAGATTCTAACATAAATTTTCATACGGTTTGTTGCATAATTTTTGCTAATTTTTTATGTTCAGAATCAGTCTGTTTTTTTTACACATGTTCTTCAGAGACGTACACTACTGCTTATAAGTATCCTGACACTGATAAAGGGCATAGCCGGTTAAGGGGGTCAAAAGTGCCCCTAAACCGAATTCGACTTGCGATGGATCATTCGATAGCTTATTAAGAAAAATCAATTTGTGCCAAGTTTCAACTTTGTATCTTCACTGGGGAGGTAGTAAAGGGTAAAATTAAAAAATCACGTTTTTGCTCAATTACTCCAATCTTAGAGTATGAAAAATTCTGAAAAAAATCAGAGATATTGCCATTAGCAAAGCATATGTTACAAAATTTTTTCAAATTTTTAGATTGAGAATCCAAGCGATAAAAAATAAAAAACGCAAAAAAATTCAGAAAAATGCCAATTTCATATCGAAGGAATCGCGGATCTATGATTATATTTTTTGAGTAAGTGTATATTATAGTGATGTAAAAAGTGTATATTATTGATGTAAATTAATGACAATTTAATGACTGAAAGTAATATTTACTACCTTCTTAAGAAATCGACACATTGTAAATTGAAGTTATCTATTAACAAAAATTTGCCAATAGTGTATTAAAATGAAATACACGATTCGTAATAGAACACTGCTTGAATTAATCATAGTAGAAGAGCGTCATTATTTAATCCATAACTTAGCAATTAAATAACCCAAATATAAAGAACTTTTCAAATAACAAAACCGTTCCATAAGATTTGACACTTACAGACTTTAATGTAACTTTTATTACACATTAGCTCAATAATTTATTCACAACATTCAATTTTATCCTAGCATAATATTCTTCTACACATAGCTGTAACAATAACAATTAAACAACAAAACAATAAATTACATTCTGTCAAAAATAAGCAAGTGTTCGGATACTTTTGAGCGGCAGTGTATCTATCGTATAAAAACAGAATTAGGTATAATCATTGCTGCCGAGGCTTTCAGGTGTAAGCCTTGTCGGATACGGTATCAGTGGTTTTCTCGGTCCCTGATAAAGCTAATGTACAGGTCAAATATATTGGCTAGTCAAGGCCATTTCTCCTCCGCTGCTTTTCCACACCGACGAACTTTACCTAACGAGACTTACACGTGTAATGGTCTGGCAAATCAACCTTAGATATATACGAATGTATTTGTTCCATATCGTGGTCCGTGTGTTTCTTCCTGCGACAATAAGCTCCCTTTGCCCTGGACCTTAACCCTCTGTAGTCCGAATTTTGTCTGCTTATCAGGGAAAAAATTACGATCAATTACAGTTTTTCACTTTGATTTGAAAATTTCTAAACTAATAATTGCTACACATGGATCGTGGTATCGCTGCAGTAATACAGTAATCAAATTTAATAGTACAGTGATAACTAAATAAAATTAATTTTTTAAAATATAGATACTGTTGAGCGTGCCGTCGACGCTCTGACCCAAAACTGACTTAACGGTCTTGGGCCTCGTTGAGATGAATATTCGGGGAACCTCGTCGTGGTTTCGAAGTCTCCTGGTCGATGGACGTTGTTGTCAATCGTGTTTTTCCGTGTTCTTCCGTGTTGCAATAGTTGTGTTTTGGTTCGATGTGTTCTTATGATTGTTGGTCGGACGATTAATGTGTTCTGATGATGTTTGGTCGGATGATGATTGTGTTCTGCCTTCCCGATTGAGACGTCGTCTCTCGCGACGCTTTGGGAAGAGAGAGTTTTCGGGGGTTGATACACGCGGATTGACCAACGTCATTTTGCGAAGAAGCGAAGGAGGTGGTCGTAGTGTTAATTGGAAGAAAAAATGCGTGGAAGGAGGTGACCACCCCTTGGCTGTCGGATACTCGCAGGTAGTGAAGCTACCTACGAGGTATTACCAGGATTACCAGGTATTATAAATATTTTTTCATATTACGTGTATTTTGTGCAATTCTGCATCTTTAAATTTCCTAATTTTCCAATTATAAGAAATAAAATTCATAGAAACAAAATGCAACAATTTTCAACAGTTAATGTAGACATAATATGATTTTCGGAACCAAGAGTGTCATTCTTTCTGAAAGTTCTACACGCTACTGATAAAAACATATAAAACAATAAATCATGAAATATAACTTAACTATATTGATTCACAAATGTTCCACGTACATATACTCTGAAGTTATTTTAAGATCTTGACGTTTAAAACGTAGAACCAGTCTCCTTCTTTCGCTTACAAGTCTGTTCGGAACAAGAGTTTCTTCCAGCATCGATAAGATAGTTTTTGCAACAAGTAACTTGTTCTAGTCAACTGATACAAGCCCACTCTTTGTTACCTCTGCGTGTACTTCGATTTCTTGCTTCCTTTAAACTGACCTTGTCGAATTAATCACTCTATTACTGTGCTAATAATAAGTATTATCTCGTTTCACACGTGTCCATAGAAATTTACTTATTGCCTTTAATATTTTTGCTTCTTGGTTGCTCTTTGAAATATTAAATACAGTAGGACGTCGATTATTCGAATTTCGATCATGTGTCTATAACAATTTACTTATTGCCTCTAATATTTTAGTTTCTAGGTTGCTCTTTGAAATGTTAAATACAGTAGGACGTTGATTATCCGAAGTTCGATTATGTATCCACAGAAATTTACTTATTGCTTCTAATATTTTAATTTCTAGGATGCTCTTTGAAATATTAAATACAGTAGGACGTCTATTATCCGAATTTCGATCACAAAAATTTACTTATTGCCTCTAATATTTTAGTTTCTAGGATGCTCTTAGAAATATTACATGGAACGTCGATTATCCGAATTTCGATTATAGGACGACCGATTATCCAAATACAGAACTAGTCACCTATACAAAGTATCCCAAACAAAGTGAAGGTCCTTAAAGGATGTAAATATTGTTTAAATACATAGTATATGATATACATTGTGTCCCAAACAAAGTGAAGTACTCTTAAAGTGGTGATTTCGGAGATGATTTCAAGCAATTTTTTCCTTCACGAAAATATCAACTTCGACTTTGAAATGAGGCCTTTAACCCTTTAACTGCAGGTGTGGTATAAAACACATACTAAAATTATAGCCTGAGGCGGATGTGGTATATAAACATATTAATTTTTGCTAAGACGACTCATCGAACTGTAATATCGTCTTCGTATTCCTTTCGTTTGGTTTTGATTTGATATTAGTAAAAATTAACATGTTTATATACCACACCTGTCTCTAGCTATAATTATGTGCTTTATAAACACACCCGCAGTTAAAGAGTTAAAAGCCTCGTTTCAATGTTTTCAAATTATTTGAAAGAAAATTCATAAGTTGGTAGTATCTAAAAATGTTAAACTTATTTTTGTACACCCTTTCTCTTGTTAGATATGTATTTTTTTTTTTTTTTCGGCGTAATAACTATATATATTTAAAAGCAGTTTAATTTCTACTTGATTTATATGTTCATAAATTTGATTCCTTCATACCGATTATCCAATTACTTGGGATACTCGACGTTGATAATCTTGAAAAAGAGTTCAAGGATTTAATAGTTTGCAATACTTAACGCAGAAATTTTCGATTAATTTTATCAAACATAAACGATATTGAATATTTTAGTTTCGTATACACCACGACCCATCTACAGTAATTATTAGTTTAAACATTTTCAAATCAGAGTGAAAACCTATAATCAATCGTAATTTTTTCTCCAATAAGCAGAGAAAATTCGGACTATAGCGGGTTAAGAAGAATAAGTGTAATAGAATTGTTATAGGGCCCTGTGATCGCCTTAAAAGAAGTTTCTCTAGCTACGGTATTGCAGAATGTCTTTTGTTTTATCATCGAGAACCGGCGCAATGTAATGACTGGCGTTAATTGAGGGGTTCCGTGTAAGAGGGAGCTATACCACAACAGTAATTTTGTAAGATATTAAGGCTTTTATGAAAAGTAGTCTTTCATTGTAAATGTCGTAAGTAAGACTACAATTTTTTTTATTCAAACATATTAACACGAAGGTAGTGTATATGAGAAAATCTTTTATTTTTTATTTATTTTAATATTTTTTTGTACGCTTAGGTCTAAAAGGTAGGTTCAAAAAAAATGTTTACAAATATTGTCCTTGTAATAGGATTATTTATTTAGAAATACAGTACTTAACAAAACATATGTTTTTAAACATTTTAATTGTATTTATATGAATGGAAAAATTCTGAGTATATCTACTATTGAATAATTTTGTAAATAAACAGTTGAAAGAAACAAATTATAAATCTATTTTATGTATGTTTTTCTTTATCACTCTCTTCTCGTAGTCCACACTTTTTTTCATTCCTCGCAAAGCGGTGAACATTAAACAAATTAGGCAAAAATTCAGTGCAGTATAAGCTCTTTCTTGCACAGAAGTTATAACAAATAGAAAGAACAATGACACGTATAGGCAGTCATAGTAGAGGCAGGAATTGTAAGTATCCGAACACTGATAAGTTTGTCAACTTGATCAATTTCTAATGATAATACATAAATGTTACTAAATCTAAATTAATGACAATTTAATGATTCAAAGTAATATTTACTACCTTCTTAAGGAATCGTCACATTGTAAATTGAAATTATTAACAAAAATTTTCCAATTATTTGCATTAAAATTAAATACACGATTCGTAAAAGAACACTGCTTCAATTAATCATAGTAGAAGCGCGTCATTATTTAATCTATAGCTTAGCAATTAAATAACCCAAATATGAAGAACTTTTCAAATAACAAAACAGTTCCATAAGATTTGACACTTATAGACTTTAATGCCATTTTTATTACGTATTAGCTCATATTCAATTTTATCCTACCATAATATTCTGCTACACATAACCGTAACAATAACGATTAAATAACAAAACTATAAATTTCATTCTGACAAAAGCAAGCAAGTGTCCGGATACTTTTGAGCGGTAGCGTAGAGATATAAATGATAACTAGACAGTAGAAGATATAAGAATTAACAAAAAGCTCCTTTTTTAATATTTTGTTGCCTGAATTTCTTGGCAACTGCGGTGAAAGAAACACTAATTTTATTAAACTTTATTCTACAAGATAATTGTTTTTCATTGTCAGAGTCCTACATAAGATAATTATTCCAAATCAAGTTCATTTTACTGATTTTAACACTAGAACTACCGACGATTAAAATAGATTTATTTGTTGCAAAGAAATCCAGATGATGAGTATTTGAAAAAATTCTTATAATAAGGGTAATAATTCTTTGTGCATATTTTTTGCAAAAAATTATACAAAATCCCTAAAAATGCGCCACTGTAAATTTATAAAATTTCTATGAGAAATTACGAACCAGTCATTTTGACTGGTACGGTAGTTCTAGTGTTAATGAATTTTAAATATGTTGTTCATTTCACTATACACTGCACTATTGATCCGAAATAAGCTACTCGCTCGGAACTAGTCAGTTGCTTATTACGAATCAGGAATACTATTCAGCTGGCCTTTGTTCTCGAACGGGAGAAGAGAAAACACGGAAAACAAGTGAGAGACTCGAGATAGCGGCAAACCATGAAATGGTCGATCGAACAGAGATATTCTTTGGAAAAAAAGGTTCTAACACGCCGAAATCGCTAATATTATAGTGAGAGAGCACTATATATATTCTATCTTTTTTCTATCGAACGATGTCATTTATCATTTGACGATAAAGATTTATAGTTCCTCGTTTTGATGTGTAAAAACTCTCACTCGTTTTTGGATCTCTCACTCTGCGGACGATTTCAAAGAAAGAAGAGGGGATAACGAGTTGCTTATTTCGAGTTAGAAAACAATTGCTTATTGCGGATCAACAATTGATATACAATTGGCTTTCGAGCGATCACGGTTACTCGACACGGTCGAGCGACACTGATACTTCGTACAGTCAAAATTTTTGGCTTCGCAGAAACTTAATTCTCTATAGCCTGAATTTCGTCTGTTTATTAGAGAAAAAATTACGATTGATTACAGTTTTTCACTTTTATTTGAAAATTTTTAAACTAATAATTGCTACGAAAGGATCGTAGTATCGCTACAGTAATACACTAATCAAATTTAATACTACAGTGATAACTAAATAAAATTAATTGTTTAAAATATACATACATTAGTTTGTAACTTTTAAGTCACACGGTCCCATAGAGGGATAACTATAACAACTTATAATTAACTGGAAGCCTTATTTTTTTTAAGCTATACGTATGTTATTACTGTGTTGTTACAATAGAATAAGTCAGAGTAACAAAATGTTATTAAAAAAATTACGAGGAATAGAAAATACAGGAAGCGAGAAATCGTATTCTATTTTTTTTTTTTTTTTTTTTTAACGACACTGTTGCTGTGATTACAATAACCCATAATTTATAGATGCCAAGTATCCTTCCATTCTTTCCCCATCCTCTTAAATAACAACGCGGTCGACTTCAACATTTAACACGTCAAACACGCCGATTTTGGTCGACTTTCGGTTAGGCTGTGTGATGCGATACTAATTCAAAAACATTTAGTTGCAAAATATTTAAGAATTTAAGAAAAAAATTGTAAATCCCTTGCAAAGGAAAGTCGTACCTTTGTTTAATGCGATTTAATAGAACCGGTTAATGAATTATAAAGTATTATTTCTCGAAACTGATACTGTCAGTTCTCAGAAACCAACGATGCGTAAACAAAAATTTCAGCATCGGTCCACAGAGATCGATGTGGCGGTTAACGCGTTAAAAAAAAAAAAAGTCTATCTCAAACCACAGCCCCATTGCTCGAATCCCTGTTTTATTTTTACAAGTAAAATCCAACACTTTCCATCGAAAACGTTCACCAGATTCACTTTCGAGTCCCGTTCACTGATCATTCGAACCAACTCACTGTTGCGCGCGCCTTGACCGCAACAGAATCCATAGGCCGTTGAACGATGCTCGCCTTAACCTAGGCGAAGCAAACAGCAGTCAGTCAGGCAGAGGCAGAGGCTACGCTGGAGGCCGAAATGAAAGAGAAGGTGAACGCAAATACGGCGTAAATCACGCGTGGCACGCACACGAAATCAATCGAACCGGTGATCGAAGATCGTGGCTGAGCCGGTATCAATAACCCCAATCACCGGGTCGTTAGGGATCGCGGTTGGCCGGTCCTTAACGATGCAATTAGAGCGCAAAAGGGTGCTCGAATTAGGGCTGATAAATGCCAGGAACGCCCCCGCGTCGCTCGCGTCGTTTCGTTCGCAATCAGAGACGAACGAATTTATTCGATACGTAGCCGCAATATACCGACTCAGCCCGCGTCATTAATCCTCTGTCGCGGCGGTAATAAGCCCTTAATCTTTTCCGCGAGCCGGCTACCAGCGGGCACGTACCAGCGAGCACTCGCTAGCAGCCCTAACTTCGTTCCCGTTCGAGTATTCCGCGAATTTCCAACCGATGCTTGCTTCTCACGCGGTCACCGCATGGTATTTACGACGAGAAAGACACTTTTCGCGCCGCCGCGATTAATAAAGCTAATTAATGCGGTTAATAAATATCGGCCCGACCGCGTTAAATCACGTTGAAGGCCGATCACTGGCTGGGATCGAGGCTTCTGGAGATCCTGGCGTACGGGTACAGTCTTGGACGAACCGTGGAATATACTTTTTCTTTTATTGTCTTGTTGCTTGATTACGTTGAGGTTCTTTTTCCGTGATTCTTCTTTTTTGGTACTTCTTTTTTTTCTTTTTTTTCTTTTCGTTGCGAAGTTTCTCGATCGTGCGAAGTTGATGGAGTATACTGCCCCCTTTAGCTAAAATGCCCTATCTCAAACATTTAATTAATTGGTTGGTTAGTCCTACAGTTACAGCCAACTCGTTGCAAAAAAAAATTATATAACCTGTTGCAGGATGATGGCTCAATTTTTTAAGTCTGGCGAAGCAAAACGGAAAGACAAGAAATTTAAAGAATATAATTAAATTGTAATTTCTTTCGGATGTAGAACATTTTTGTTAGTAGAATTAAGCTGAGGAAGGAGGTATAGGGATAAGTTGTATTGCTTTTCGGAAGTTTTGAGTATAAATCCTTTGTTTTATGTTATTGTTAAGTGTTTAGTAAATTATGGGAATATAATTTAGGTGTAACTACATTTATAATATAGTGAACAATTTAATAAAAAATATATTAGGATGTCACAGATTATTTGTTTAGCTTCGATCGCTTTGCTTTCAGTTATTTTTAAATGAATGTATGTATTGATACATAGCTTAAAAGGTTTCTCTAGCTAATTACGATCGTATATTTTTTATTTCTTTCTATTGTTCGTTTCGTCTCAATAAAGTATAGCTTTGAAATATGCAATGTATTCAGGAACACCCAATTTTTTATAAAATTTTGTAGTATTAGGTTGTCCCAAAAGTTTCTTTCGTTTTATTAACAAGTAGTGCATGCATAATATTTTATGTTTTGCAGTACACTATTATTTTATATAGGATCTATTTTGCTGTATTACCTTGCTCCATCTCTCGTTTAACAAATTATACGAACACTGTCAAACGAAGCTATGTGAAGATAATGAAAGAAACTTTCGGGACAATCTAATATTTCTAGCTGATTCAATTTTTAGAAATAATTTTTAGAAATAATGTTTAGAAATAATTTTTAGAAATAATGTTGGATATAAAGAGATGATACGATGGATGTTGCTAGTAAATATACGGAATGAATTAATAAAAATTACCGTCTTAAATGTTTTTCCAACTGAGAAAATAAGACAAAAATTTTTCGAAGTGACTCCAAATATATAAAAGATTGCAAGTAGATAGTATCCACTGACTACTTTGTAATAGCCTCTTTTATACCAAATAATTTTTACTGTGAAAATTTTTTCCTTGCTTCCACAGTTCCAGACATATTCAAAATAATTTTTATTGGCTTACCCTGTATACTAATGACTCTTTAACCAGTTAAGTGTGTTTGACGACTATTTCCGTGATAGAGATGTGGAAGAATTTTGTGTCACGACGGCTATATCCGTTATGCGTGAAACTTTGTTACAATTTGATATTTAAATTGTAATTTTGGCGAAAACTAAATTATATTCGTAAATTTTTATATTTTTAAAATGTTTAGAGGTCAAGACGAAATAAAACAAACGAATAAAAATTATAAATAATTTGAGTTGGATTCATAACTTCCTGAGAGCTAACTATACTCGTCATCGCTTGATTATCGCGACACACACTGGTGCGCGCTTTGCAAAGAGATCGCCACAGTTAACTGGTTAATATCGAAAAAGACGATATGTAAAATCGTAAATCATTTTATAAATGCTCAATTCTATGTAACGTGGTTTAGTTACTACCAAACTATAAATAATTTAATAATAACTAAACAAACGATCTCAAATATTAACACTTATAATATTAAATTGTCCCGAAAGTTCCTTCCGTTATCTTCACGCAATGCTTTCGTCTAGCAATGTTTAAATAAACATTCAACCGTATTTGTTAATCGAGAGATGGAGGGAAAAAATAGCGCAAAATGAATCCTGTATAAAATAATAATATATCGTAAAACATAAAATATTATGTATCCATTACTTATTAATAAAACGAAAGAAACTTTTGGGACAACCTAATACATATTATGATATTATATTGCAAGATAAAAAATACACATTTTTCAGTTTTACGTTATAAACCTTATTTTAAAAAATGAAGCTGTTCCTTTGTATATGTTCCCAACCATAAAGCTTCCAATTTTATTTTTCTTCTATAATAGAAATGTAGTTTGACAAACAATTTCATCTAAACGCAAACAGACATTTACAAAATTAATATAAATAAATCTTATCTGAATTACACAAATTTTCTTAGAAACCAAAACAAACGTACAAACAGCACTTGTTAACCTTCATACGCTCCACTGTTGAAAATTCACGCATTACCTGTTTCTAGATACAGTAAAACGTCAATTATCCCAACTAACTGGGAAATAAATCCATCCGGACAAGTGATTCTTCGGATAATCGGTTTGAAAAAATCAAACATGAGAAATAGACTACAAAATGTAAATTGAACATTCTTAGTTACCACCAAATTAAAGATTCCCCTAATATAGAAACCGTTTTTGTAAAATCCATTTGTACATACTCCTAATTTATCATCATTTGCTTTTCAAACTTTTGTGGGGAAAAAAGTTGCTTTCATCAAAGTTCTTTTGAAATTCTGATAATTTTCACTGGCTATTTTTAATGTTGCTAATTGTAGAATTTCCAGATTGTGTTCTTTGGCTAAATTAGACGCACTTTTACCTTTTTTTTAACGTTCAGTAATATCTAATTTATCTTCATAAGCATTACTCTTTTTCTTTTAATACACATGGTGTAAATGAAAGCTGTATACACGCATTAAGTTCAGACAAGACACTGAAATGAAATTAAAATAGGAAGGGTACATGTTCCAAAATGCAAACATTATTAATATTAAGTCTTTGCACTCCACTAGCGCCGTTATAGCAACACGCATAATTTTCTTTCAAGATTATGTTTTCAATTAAATTTTATATTTTCATCGATTCGTACGCTTCTTTTATTTTAAAATAAAAGTAAATTAACCAAATAAATAAGAAATCGTAAACATTTATACTTTTCTTTTTCTGTTTCCAAAAGAACTTCATGTTTTCAGGATAGTCCTTTGAAACTTAAAAAAGTTCACGAGTGTAAAGGGTTAAATGTGTAGTACGCACATACGTGACTGGCCCTATATTTAGATAATCTAAGTCCGAATAATCAACATTCTACTATAACACTATACGTATAATATACAGGATGGGGCATTTTAAAGAGGTCACCTGAATAACTGGCTTGTTTTTGAAGATAGGAGAAAATGCATTAGACCAAACTTACTTGGTATCGGGGGGTTCATAATCTGATATTAGCAATTTTTCTGTAGGTGGAGGCGTCAAGGAGATACGAAGATCAATTCTGCTTTTTTAAATGGAATGGTATGGTTTCTTACTTCTAGTCTGATAGAGTGTTTCAAGATGAATACAATGACCTATTATGAAGGTCATTGAAGGTCAGCCAAAGTCAACTGGAATAGAAAATAAATTGTCTGAGAGTACTTTTCGAATACTTGGACGATTTACACGCAACATGTTATTTATACATATTATTTACTTACTGCCACTACAAGTGTTCAAAATGGCGACCTTGAACATGGATACATAGTCTAAATCGTTGCAATACCGATGACACTGCCTGGCAAATTTCATTTGTATCTATTACAGAGCAAGCTCTTCTTATACGTTCTTGCATATCAAGTTTGGTAGTTTGGTAATTTATTTTCTATTGCAGTTGACTTTGGCTGACCTTCAATGACCTTCATAATAGGTCATCGTATTCGTCTTGAAACACTCTGTCAGACTAGAAGTAAGAAACCATACCATTCCATTTAAAAAAGCAGAATTGATCTTCGTATCTCTTACAGAAAAATTTGTAATATCAGATTATGAGCCCCCCCGATACCAAGTAAGTTTAGTCTAGTGCATTTTCTCCTATCTTCAAAAACAAGCGAGTTATTCAGGTGACCTGTTTAAAATGCCCCGCCCTGTATATACTATACAATATTCTACTATAATACTTGTACTATAAAATATTTTTAATTCTTTAGACTGTATTGTAATTTAATATATTCCTTTCAACTATAAAGTTATAATTAAATTGTAATTTAATATATTCCTTTCAAATATAAAGTTATAATTAAATTGTAATTTAATATATTCCTTTCAACTATAAAGTTATAATTAAATTGTAATTTAATATATTCCTTTTAAATATAAAGTTATAATTAAAAATCAACATGTTGACATCTTCTCTGAGATACTAATACGGTAAATAAAAAATTAACATTACTTGTCCAACTATATCTGAAGAGCGTATAACAGTTAAAAATTAAAGGAAAGTGTGCATCCAAAAAACGATGGATAAAAATAATCGTAAAGCTTGCGCAAAGAAAAGATGGCCGTGGTTGCACGTATCTATAAGCAGCCACGTTCAACAGTTTATAATTTCAATTCGTTTAAATACACCATAAAAAGGTTCGATTTATTTCTGTCGCGCCACGTAACTGCCATGAAAGGGATATTCCTCGGTGAAGGTGAAAGTTCGAGGATCGTCCGCGGTGTCGTGTAAATCATTCGACCGGCCCACGGAAATAAAACATCAGAGACTCTTCGTCTTGCTTACACCACCTCCTCCTCCTATCTCTCTCTGTTACTTCACTCGAGATTTATCGATAATTTTTAGATGCCTTTCTCCAATTCAAAGTTTTTTAAATCTTTAATTTATTGTCTGAAATTAGACAACTGCAAATTGATGATAAAATGACAATAAATTTTCGAGGTAATTAAAAATATAATTGTACATTTTTTTTAGCATTTGCTATTACTGTTTGGTACAAATTTGTAGAAACTGTAAAATGATGAGTTCAAATGAAAGGAAATATCGCGGAAATGCAAGCTTTTTATTTAGAAAGTAAATTTTAAAACGTTTAACACGTTAAACGCCACGCCAATTTTGGTCGACTTTCCGTTAGGCTGTGTGGTGCGATACTAATTGAAAAACATTTGGTCGCAAAATTGTTAAGAATTTAAGAAGAAAATTGTAGAGGCCTGCAAAGGAAAGTCGTATTTTTGTTTAATATGATTTAATAGAATCCATTAATGCATTATAAGGTATTATTTTTTAAAATTGATACTGTCAGTTCTCAGAAACCAACGACGCCTAAACTGAAACAGTATTGGTTCACAGGGACCGGCGTGGCGCTTAACGTGTTAACTCTTTGAACCACAGGATTTCAGATCAAAAATAGACCCATGTTGCACAGGAATTTTATCGGGTTTTAAATGAAACAAAATTGGTATATTTTTATTAATGAAGCTATAACATCATGTAAAAACATAATAAAATAGTAATAGTTAATTAAAATGTTAGTGCAATAAACCTTCCGTTTATAACAATTGGTCAACCGTTAATTGCGTGTTGAATGTTGCCAACACAAGGAATACATTTGTAACATTGTTTGAATACATTACCAACTGCTTTACATAAATAAGGCGAAATATAAACCTATGCACATGCAGCTACTGCAAGATTTCGAGGTGTGACTAAAAATGTCCCATCATGCCGTGAAATACATCAAAAAGCTGGGACACTTTTAATCCCACCGTATCTCAAAGAGTTAAAAGACACTTTCTGTATTATCGATGAAGGTTTTTATTTTCTGTCTTTAAGGTGCATATAGTTAAAGAAATATATCTTTTGTAACGAAAGTATAGAACTCTGGGTATATTTTTTTTTTTTTTTTGAAGATATAGAAATAGTACTGTGCCATAAAAAAATAAGGAAGATGGTTTTCAAGTTTAACCCTCTATGGGACCGTGTGACTTAAAAATTACAAACCGATGTATCTATATTTTAAAAAATTAATTTTCTTTAGTTATCACTGCACTATTAAAGTTGATTACTGTACTACTGTAATGACACCACGGTCCATCTACAGTAATTATTAGTTAAAACATTTTCAAATCAAAGTTAAAAACTGTAATCGATCGTAATTTTTTCTCCAATAAGCAGACAAAATTCGGGCTATAGAGGGTTAACAGGTTAAGCGGACCGACGCTGAAATTTTCGTTTAGGCGTCGTTGATTTCCGAAAACTGACAATATCAATCTCAAAAAATAATACCTTATAATTCGTCAACGAGTTCTATTAAATCACATTAAACAAAGTTACCATCTTCCTTTGCAGGCCTCTACAATTTTCTTCTTAAATTCTTAACACTTTGCGGGCCGCGCATTTATCGAAGCGTCGTTACGCTGCCGCCGGCGAGATTCACGCAGGTTCTACTGCTCGCCAACGGTGATATGTACGCAATTTTTCGCAACATAAGTAGTTGGTATATAATTATTATTAAAGGAGGCACTAAAATAACTGTTACACCATTTTTATTCCATAGTCTTATATTTTTTAACTAGTACTAAAACATTTTATTTAAAAAATTGAATTCCTAAGATTCATAGTTCTTTTTAGTATGATAATTTTGAAAACATTTTCCAACATGCTTGTTGGATAATATACAGTATAATATACAATAAACAGTTGAAACCAATGTCATCTATCTGCTTTACATATGTCTGAAGTGGAATTTACTTCATTGGTTTCGTATTAAATCAACGTTTTCCTGACGGTGAAATTACGTGGTTGCTAATAACCCATTCGGGTTGATGCAACTTTAAATTTAAATTTAAAAAAAAAATGTTCCCTAATCGTCAAATGTTGTTTTGCAACAGTATGTCTATCTATACAAACGTCGATATGAAGCATCATCGTTGACGAAAATAAGTCACGCGTACGTAACAGCGGCCGATAACCGTTGCCGAGCAAAAGTCACGCGTACGTGACAGCGGCCCACAAAGTGTTAACTATTTTGGGATCAAATGTTTTTGAATTATTATCACAGCGCACAGGCTGAAAGAAAGTCGACCAAAATCGGCGTGGCGTTTAACGTGTTAACCCTTTGCCCTATAATCACGAGTCACACTCGTGGCACCGATTCTGGTTAAAATACAATAAAAAGACAATATTTATGATAATATTTATGATAAAGTTCAATTTTAATTTTAACTGTAATTTAAATTTACAAGATTGAAAATTAGCAAATACAAAATACATGTAATATTTCAATACTTTGCGTTTGACGGAGTGTCAAAGTCGTGAATAACTATTGTTAATATGCATGAAGATTGAAGAAATGGTAAGCCAAGGGGTTAAGGAAACATTGAATCAGGATGATAAAAAGAAAAGCTCGAAGCACATTACTTGTGAGAAATTTTAACAAATTATTTTATATATTTTCTGTTTACTTTATTAGTTGATCATATTTGTCGTTTAAAATTCGTATAAATTAATATCAACAAAATAAATGTAGCATTGATTTATTATTTTCTTATACATACAAGAATAAAACCTTCACTTTTTACGAAGAATTTCCGTAATATTGTGCAGAATTGCTGTAACGTATGATATTTAGGTCAAATACCTTGATTAGAAAAAAACATCGTTAGAAAGTATACCGATAAATAAAAGTAATTAATTGATAGTTATGACAAGTTCCCAGCTATACAGACTTTAATTTTCGAGCCTGAAAACAATGGAACAAAAAGAATATTAACTGTGCTATAATTTTCGTGCAACGCGAACTATTCGAATAGTTGTGCAAAATGGAGTTAACCTGAAAATCTATATTGCTCAATGTATCTCAAGAATCGTCAAGAATTATCAAGAATTCACGATCACCTAACTCTTTGGGGCACGCTGGAATTAAAAGTGTCCCACCTTTTTGATGCACCGTAATGCATGGTGAGACATTTTTAGTTCCACTTCAACTTAGGGAAAAAGATGCGGTTTAACCATTTGAGTCCCAAGGAGTATTGAAAGAACACTGTCGAAAAATCGCGAACAGCGCAACCGCGCTTTCTCTAAATGAGTACGAAAAAACACAGGCGGCGCGATAGCGCTTGTCTTAATCCACTGCGAAGAAAAAAATTATGTGTTACTCTCCATTTAAATTGTTCGTAACACAAAAAATATTTTTAACTTGTTATTCGATATTTTATGAAATACATCTGTATTGTCATATACGCGTACTGTAAGTTTATAAATATTTCAAGTTTTATTCGATCAAAATTATTGACAAGATAACAATGAAATACAAAATCTTCTATTTGTATTATTTACATTTAAAAAGGGAGCTGTGCGATGTACGCGCGTCAGTAAATCTGAGCGCGCTACTTCGACAATCGGTGACTGCACCGTCAGTTGTCCACAGCGCTCGAAATGCACTGGGATTTTTCGACACAAAATCTGAAGAGCGCGATCGTGCTGCTTGGGACTCAAACGGTTAATAAGTACCATTATACGCTTATACCTATTATATACCCGCCCTATAACAACAAATTCAATTAAATTATTATGTTTTTACGTTTTGACATCATGCGATTCCTTTATTAGTAAAAATATACCAATTTTGTTTCATTTAAAACGCAATAAAATTTCTATGCAACATGGGTCTATTTTATTATTTGAAATCCTGTGTCGCAAAGAGTTAACACATTTTGCGCGGGCACTTTGCCGCCAAAGTCAAACGAATTCATAGGAATTCATTCTTGCAACGCACCTTTTGTATTTTTGCAACGCATGTCTATCTGATCTTATCGTAAAAACATCACAGAAACCCATCGATAACAATAATCCATCAATAATCCGTGAAAAACGACTTTAGTCGCTTCCACGCAAGATGTGTTAATCGAAAAAATTTATATAAAGTCCATTTGCTGTTATTGTTAATAGCATTTTGCTAATTATAACATATTAAAAATGCAATATAGTAAATTTTCATCGTACGCAGTACTTGAACAGCATGATTTTACGCGGATAAAAAATTGAAGAAAAAAATTTATTTTGCACGAAGAATTTCAACTCGATAAAGTATCTTAACACTTAAACGTTCAGGCTCTTTCAGAGCAAAATTAAAGTGTATGGCTGGCAAAATGATGTGTATTTTAGAAGCTGTACTTTTTCTAGGAAAACTAATATATTTCTCGGAAAAAAAAACTTTATTTTTCAACCAAATTTTCAGGGAATGTGAAGAAACTATGAAACTTACAAAATATATAGTATTTATGAGAAGTTACCGATAATAGAGAAAGAACACATTAATGTCCTGTCTAACTGTTAAGTGTTAATATACAGGGTGTTCGGTAACTGGTGGTACAAGCGAAAAGGGGGTGATTCTACGTGAAAAAATAAGTCGAAAATATGGAATAAAAATTTTTCGTTTGAGGCTTTGTTTTGAAGAAAATCAATTTTGAATTTTCGCCTAGTATACGTGCACATCATGTCTCGTTATAACGGATCTCACTGTAGATCATTGTCTCGATGCGATGCGTAAATTACGAAGTAATCACAAAGTTTATTATTACAGAAATTGGTGAAAATGTTGCCCATTCTGCCGAGACAGGATCTTTAACCATTTATAACGCACAAAAATGTTATCCGATTTCGATAAAATTTGCAGCATGTATAATTAATACACATCTACAAAACATATTTTTTAAATTTTTATTACGAACTCAAATAAAAAAGTTGTAAGAAGTAACCTTCACTATTTTCTTTACGATTCTGATCAATTGTAATTTTTTCAAACTAATCCTTTTAACTTCTTAGAAGAATTCAAGTCGTTGGGTTCAGTTTTAAAAAAGTTATTGCATTTTGTAGGGTGTACGATTATGAATATGAGTTATTCTACTTTTTTTTTTAACAGTGAGGTTACAAATTTTGATATTTCAAAGTAAATGTAAAAGATTAGTATTAGGTTGTCCCAAAAGTTTCTTTCATTTTATTAATAAGTAATGGACGCTTAATATTTTATGTTGTACAGTATATTATTATTTTATATAGAATTCATTTTGTTCTATTTTTTTCCTCCATCTCTCGATTAACAAATAAGGGTAAATGTTTATTTAAACATTGCTAAACGAAACCGCTGCGGGAAGATAACGAAAGAAACTTTCGGGACAACCTAATACGATGTCACTTGTCAACTGTCACATTGATCAACGTGCACAACTAAAATAATGTAACAATTAAAATCGACGAGAATCTTGCATGTCTGTGTATAAATACTAAAAGTTCTGAAGTCTCGTATGATGTCCGGAATATGATTCCACGGTATTATAGGGTTAAACTAATTACGTACACGTAATATAAAAAATTAATACATTCCGTACGGGTCACGAGATATCTCGTACATAGCGAACCGAACTTTGTAGCCGGGTTACGAGATATCTCGTTTCAATATTTTTTCATACGCGCGTGTCGACGACTCGCATGATTATACACAAAGCCTACATACTAAATAGATGTACAAGAAATATGTAGTAATACTCAAGAATGCTTTATAAATGAAAAATAAAAGAGCGCATATATGCGTTGTACAAAGTTCTTTTGGAGCGTTGAAAAATGTGCGGGCCGTGGAAGCTCGTTGAGCGAGCAGAGTACCGTACGCAATGTGTTAACTATATTTTCTGTAAAAAATTGTAGACAAAAAAACCTTTAACATCAATAATTATCATTATCATTGCCATTGCTCAATACCATTAAAATGTGAGTAGCTTAAAAAGTAAACAGTTCTTCAAGTTTGTCTCAAACTCTGTAAATCTTTACCATACTAATATGATCACCCTGGAAACATTTTTTTAAGAGAACGACAGCTCCGAAGTTTGCAACTCCTTCGTCCGATCGTAACAATTTGATCACCCACTGTACTTCATTCTTGTTATTCTGTCGATTTCGCTCTCACGAGTTTGTTAATAAAGTATATTTCAGAACATAAAATCGAGTAACGTTTTACTTAAAATAACAACGCGACTAAACAACCCAACAACACGTGAAAATCTGTTCGTCCAACGAAAGCAAAGCCCTAAGGCGCGCAATAGTAGCCTCAGCCTCCGTCCCAGCGAGATCACGGCTCGTAATCGTTGGCTAGCGAGTCTATGACCTTGACGTGACCTTCCTTTGAATCAAATGACCCTGACAACCCCGCCGAGCCCAGCAGGGGCCGTGCAACGTTCCCTATTTCGCGATGTGGAGGCCTGCGATGAGTCCATCCCATTACACGATGTGGTGGAAGGGCATTAAAGCCGGATTTAATGAGCGGTTTCGCCTTTCGGTTGGCGCGATACGCGCGCCGATTGGACGTCGTAATTGGTATAATTGGCATCGGCCGATCGGTGACCGGGCTGCTCGTTTCAAGGGTCGTCGGCTTCAACTGGGCGAAATTCAATCGACCCGCTCGACGCTTCCTTTATCGGGACCCTTTATTTGAACAGGTTTGATCAATTTAGGCGAGATTGCGGATTTTTGTGCGTTTATGGAAAAATACACAACACAGAATGCACATGATATGCAGAAATGTACAGGGTGGTCCACGCAGCTTGCACACCTTTATAATTTCTGAAGTATGCATTGCACGAAAACGAACTAACGAGTAATTTCACTTAATTCGTTAGGTGAATATCTCTCTGTACTGTGGAAATCTGTGATAAGTTGAATCTTTAACTTGATGTTACGCGAAGAAAATTTTCAGGAAATAAAGTGAAATTACTCGTTGGTTATTAGGTTTAGGGCTAATGAAGGTGGATAATTTTATACTCAGAATTCGACATTCTACCATATTTTGGTATAACAATATAGTATTCCTTTCGTCATGTAAATATCTCGCTGTTCTGCGGAAATCTGTGATAAGTTGAATCTTTAACTTGATATTCCGCGAAGAAAATTTTCAGGAAATAAAGTGAAATTACTGGTTGGTTATTAGGTTTAGGGCTAATGATGGTCGATAACTTTGTACTGAGAATTCGACATTATTTCATATTTTGGTATAACAATATAGTATTCCTTTCGTCACGTAAACATCTCGCTGTTCTCTGGAAATCTGTGATAAGGTAAATCTCTAACTTGGTATTACGCGAAGAAAATTATTCGTTGGTTATTAGGTTCAGGACTAATGAAGGCCAATACTTTTTTACTCACAATTCGACATTTCTTCCATATTTTGGTATAGAAAGTATAGTATTCCATTCGTCACGTGAACATCTCGCTGTTCTGCGAAATTCAGTGATAAGTTGAATCTCTAACTTGGTATTACGCGAAGAAAATTACTCATTGGTTATTTGATTCAGGGCTAATAAAGGCCAATACTTTTTTACTCAGAATTCGACATTCTTCCACATTTTATTATAAAAATATAGTATTCCTTTTGCCGCGTAAATATCTCGCTGTTCTGTGGAAATGTGTGACAAGTTGAATCTCTAACTTGATATTACGAAGAAAATTTTCAGGAAATAAAGTGAAATTACTCATTGGTTATTCGATTTAGAGCTAATCAAGGTCAATACCTTTTTACTCAGAATTCGACATTTTTCCATATTTTGTTATAAAAATATATTATTCCTTTCATCGCGTAAATATCTCGCTGTTCTGTGGAAATCTGTGACAAGTTGAATCTCTAACTTGATATTACGATGAAAATTTTCAGGAAATAAAGTGAAATTACATGATGGATATTAGGTTCAGGGCTAATGAAGGTCGATAATTTTATACTCAGAATTCCACATTCTTCCATATTTTGGTATAACATTATAGTATTCCTTTATTCACATAAACATCTCGCTGTTCTCTGGAAATCTGACAAGTTGAATCTCTAACTTGATGTTCCGCGAAGAAAATTTTTAGGAAATAAAGTGCAACTGCTCGTTGGTTATTAGGTTTAGGTCGATAACTTTGTACTGAGAATTCGACATTCTTTCATATTTTGCTATAGAAAATATAGTATTCCATTTAAAGAAACGAAGTCGACCTTCAAATCTACGAAACGCTTCCACCTATAAAAAAAAATAAATACACTACATAATGTACCCCTTCAGACCATGCAACTTCTGTATACAAAACTTTTTCGTGCAACGCATACTTCGCAAATTATAGAGGTGCGCAAGTTGCGTGGACTACCCTGTATAAATAAACCTAAAATATAATACCCGTTATAATATTTAGCGAATAAGACTTATCTAGCTTATAAGTTTTTCAATTATATTCATAAAAATATGGATTCGTATAAAAATCCGCAGTGTAGTTATGGATAAATGTTGGTTACACTGTAATAAATGCATGCAATGTTGCCTAGAATGTAATGTTGCCACTACGAATATCTCGTGAAGAATGTGATGCAATTTGTTGATAATGAACTAAACTAGCTGTCAAGTATGTGCAATAAGACAAACTGCAACGAATGGTTGCAACATTATATGAGCAACAATTAGCGAAGTGGAAGTATTTTAATGAATTTTGATTGCGTAAAAAATTGCGTAAAAATCAATTTTATATGTCATTGGGAAATGGTAAGCTTAAAAAGATGATTAATTCAGGAATATTTGCAGACAATATCTAATGCTTTAGCAATTTAATCGGTTTCAACATTTTTGTTAATAAAAAGTTTTCTTTTGTGTTGGTCAGCGTCTACTCGATATCACCTAACAGTTTTAGCATGGAACTTGCGATAGATGGCGATACAAAATTTGTAAAGCTACAGAGCTAAATTTTATTTGTCCAGCAAGTACAGGTAATAATTTAAAAAAAGAACAATATGTACTGACATTTTGAAATAGTATTTCTATATTTTTATAATAAAGACACTTTTTAAACATAGTCTCAACTGAAGAAAGTTTAAGAAAAAACGTTTGAAATATTCATACCCTTCAAAATAATAAACAGGTACATAAATATAATTGCAAAAATTCATAAGTACATGAATTAATTAGTATTTAATGTTAATTAGACAGATATTAGATATTAATATTTCTTAGATAGGCGATAATACGTGTATCTTTTTAAGATTCCAATTTTTGTTTGTTCTGTTGTTGTTTAAATTGCAATTAAAAAATCTTTAAATTTCAATAATTTTAACCTGCCATACGATAAACTATTGGATAAGTGAAATTAATAAATTTCATGTTGAAAAAGTGGGTATAGAAAAATTTTTGCATAGCTTCATACACGATTTTTTTCCCGTAAATGTAATTGCATAGTGTATTTGTATATTTTTCTTTTTTTTTCAATAGAACGCTGTAGAATATCTCTAAAGTAATCAAGTAACGGTACCGAATATGAGATTCCATTTATGTTTGATTAAACATGAGGTAATGGAAAGCGAAAAAGTTAAAAATTTTCGTCCTTCTGTACTCGTCATTTATTTGTACATACTTCATAAAAAGATTATTTTCATAAATACTTTTATTCAATCTGAAAATATAGGAAATTTAAAAGAGTGTAAAATCAACGATTTTAAAAAAGTGCTGCTACTATGAGTCCCTGCTTAAAATTAATATTACAAATTATAATTATCACGAAAATAAAAAAAATTACTTACTTTTTTGCCTTTTAAAAACAATTTGGATATATAAAGACAGCATTACTATTCCTTCAATATTCATGGGTCCTTTGCTAATCGTTTTTACGATAAAAATCATACGAACCTTATTCCAGTTTTTGTATTTTATCGATGGCGGTATCTAAGAAGTAAAAATTGTAACAAAGAACGTAGTAACAGTATGTACACAATACTTTGAAAATGAGTTTCCATTATAGTTTCATATTAGCAACATCCTGGTTTAAAAAAAAGAAGTTAAATTAATTCGAGAAAAATTTATTAATGTTGAATTTAAACTATAACAAAATTAGTTAACAATACTGTGAATCTCGAATCTAATAAAGAAGCTAATCAAATAATTTGTCTTTAACCCTCTATGGGACCGTGTGACTTAAAAGTTACAAACTGAGGTATCTATATTTTAAAAAATTAATTTTGTTTAGTTATCACTGCACTATTAAATTTTATTACTGTACTACTGTAACGACACAACGATCCATCTACAGTAATTATTAGTTAAAACATTTTCAAATCAAAGTGAAAAACTATAATTAATCGTAATTTTTCTCCAATAAGCAGACAAAATTCGGGCTATAGAAGTTTAACATTATACGAAGCTTCTTTCTAAATGGCTACAAAAATTAACAACGAGAAAAAACAAACTTAATCGCGTCTTTCTTCGTCGATCCTTATTCTGGTTTCTGTGTTTGACTAATGGCGGTGTCTAAGAAGTAAAAATTGTAACAAAGAACGTGGTAACAGTGTGCAAACAATATTTCGCAAACGTATTTCCATTAGGAGACTCTGATACGAGTATTTCATATTAGAAACTGCATAGAATCTCATATTATAAACATCCTAGATTTTAAAAAAGAAGATAAATTAATCCGAGAACAGTTTATTAATGTTCCATTTAAACGATAATACAACTATTTGATAATACTAAAACTTAAATCTACTAAAGCAACAGATCAAATAATTGATCTTTAACATTATACGAAGCTTCATTGTAAACGCCAATAAAAATTCACAACGAGAAAAAAAGAACTTAATGGCGTCTTACTGAAAAAATTGTTTCCACGTGAACAGCAATCTTACACAGACGACGTTGTCATTTATTTTAATACTCTAATCATTGCTGCAGTATTGCAACACTTCCTTGTGGAAATACCATATGTCTCGTATTAGGTACACGTTTCATATTCGGTGCCTTTATTCCATATTTTTTAAAATATTACAATGCTTTTGTCATAAAATTATTAGATTAAGAACGATTTAAGTTAATTTTGGTATTTTTTCACTAGCCCACATACTAGAATCATCTCTTATCAATTTTATAGCATTGTGTAGTCATTAAAACTTAAGATGTGTTATTACTACGAACGCTGTTACTTTAAGCTTTGTTAAAATTTATTCCAATCTTCATAAGAAATTATATTCAATTGAAAATAATAAACATTAATTCTTTAATTATCCTATAGAAGAAATACGAGTTTGATTGGTTATAACGTAATAGAATCTCCTTTTCTTAACACATTGCGAACTTAACACATTCTTAACGCATGACGAGATATCTCGTGTTTTATATCTCGTAACCTATGAAGAATAAAAACGGTAAACGACATCGAATGAAAAATGATTTTCAAATATAATTGCTTTAAATCGAAGTTTAAATTAAGATCTACATTTAGAATACAAATACCTTTCAAAAGTATACAAGAACTAGTTTATTCGAGCGCAACTTTATCCCGTAGTAAGATTTGTGAAAATATGCCCGGTCCTCAATGTGTTAACACTACAACTACCAACAATTAAAATATATTCATTTGTATCGAGCAAATAAAAAATGAAATTGAATGTATTTAAGATAAAAATTCCTAGAGATGTAGCTCAGAATCAGTAAATTTACAGAATTTTTATATGGAATTATAAATTGGTCGTTTTAACCATTTACTAGCTCTAGTATTAATATAATTACAAGGATAAGCCATATGCAGTTTCGTTATTCGGCGAAACGAATATATCTACAAATCACAAACGCGATTGAGCAGAGCAAAATACGTTTCTTATTCCTCTGTTGTCTCGTAGGATTTTTTCCAGCTCCGTACAGTGCTTATTATTAACACATTGAGGACCGATCACGAGTTTCATTCAATTCATAAAAGTGAAAAGTAATTGTAAATGGGAAGTTAGGTTTAAAAACGATCGTTTCTTCTGAAAATATAAACTCAAGATCTCTATTTACTGTAGGTACACGTATTTCGTAAAAGCATGCGAGCAAAAATTTGATCCGAGTGTAACTTCATCCCATTACTCTTTGCTGCACAGGATTTCAGATAATAAAATAGATCCATGTTGCATAGAAATTTTATTGCAATTTATTAATATTGAAATTTTATTTTTAAATGAAACAAAATTAGTATATTTTTACTAATAAAGGAATCACATAATGTAAAAACATAAATGTTGAATATTTATTTGTAAAATAAATTCAACAGAGTTTTAACTAAGTATATCTACTAATATCTATTAACCCCTTGACATACAATGACGAGTCAGACTCGTCATTCATTTTACGGGCCACTGTAGACTTTGACGAGTCAGACTCGTCAAGCGCTTTTTTCGGCGGACGCCGTGCAGTATACAATTAGATTACATAGTTGCTTCACTCGTGCGTCGATTCTTGTTTGTTTACAACGTTCGAGATGGTCCAGCCTATCCCTGAACATATTCCCTCGACTGAAAAAAAGAAACTACCCACGAAGAGATGCCGCGTCTGCTTGAAGCATAACATACGAAGTGAAACAACATGGCAGTGCAAAAAATGTTTAGTTGCTTTACATGTTCCAAAATGTTTCGAAATATTCCATACTATACAGAACTATTAAATTATTTTTTTTTAACATTATTTAGATGTTCTTTATTAACATCAATCTGAATGAAAAATCCAAATTTCAAAATAAAATATATTCTTTCTCAGCCTTCACGTAACCGTTCAGTTGAGCGAAATTAAATGGTATTTTTCGGTCGCATCAAGTTCCATTTAATTCGTATGTCAAGGGGTTAATGATGTTTTACAAAAATGACCTGGAATGGTGTTCTTAGCTTGAAGGACTAAATGAAACTAACGGAAAACGCAAAGAAAAAGCCAGACACTCACTGAGTGCCATAAACCAATACCTGACCCTAAATATATCTATACTATACTGTATAATAACGTTTATTTTTAACAATAAAAAATAGTAATAATTTAATTGAATTTGTTGTTATAGGGTGGGACTCAAATAGTCCCACCGTGCCACATGGGTTCATGAATGGTACTTATTAACACTAGATTTACGGAACCCGTCAATTTGACTCAGTTCAAATTTCGTGCTTCAGTTTAACAATCATGCGTATGGAAAATATAAACTCAAAATGAAATTTATATAGAAAAATGTATGAAGTAAATCTCTGCTTATAGAAATCTATTAATTTGAAGTAAACTGAACTAATGATATTACAAAAAATTTGTATTTCAATGTACCCATTAAAATGATCCAATCAATGCCCGTAAACCTAGTGTTAAAGCACATTCTTTTCCCTCAGTCGAGGCGGGACTAAAAATGTCCCACTATGCATTACGGTGTATCAAAAAGATGTGACACTTTCAATACCAGCGTGCTCCAAAGAGATAATAAGATTTTCAAAAAAGTTGCTGGTCTTCAATGTGTTAATATTATTAAATATTATTAGCAACAGCATATTAACTTCTATCATTGCATAGAAACTCGTTTAACCGTTTGAGTGCCATGAATTATTTAAGAAATCCGGTCGTGAAGTGCCGAACGCCGCCATTGCGCTTTTAGTTCAGAAACAAATAAGAATATATAAAACCAAAATTGATTGTGTACACACCTTTCCTTCATTTTTGTATTAAAAAATAGTCACTGCGAAGATTAAGAAAATAAAAATGTCATTTCTGTAAAATTTTTTCAAACAATAACGCTAATGACGTATTGCCATAGACCAGTGCTTCACAACCGCTGTGCCGAGACTTTCTCCGGAATAATTAAATTTTTTAACCACCACATTAGTTAGAAATTTGATTGAATAGATGTAAGTAGACCGCAAACAACAAACTTTATATTTAAATTTAAAAAGGAAATTTTTGCATGCAATCTATAAATATTTTTGTTCCTGGGTTGGCGTACAATTTTAATAGCTTTATATAAAACTTACATTAAAATAGATATCTACATACATAGAGCTATTTTAATCTATTTTTTTTTTTTTAACAAAATATTATATGTTTATTATTATATTTATTATATTTATTCTTCTTATTATTATTATATTTATCATATTAGGTTGGAAACTATGAAACGGGCGTTGCGTCAATTCGTGCGGCACGTATGAGTCCAATTTTTTGACTTTATTTATTGCACGCAAATGTTTTAACACAGCTGTACGACTAGTTCCTAGTTTAGACCCAAGTGTTCGACTAGTTGCGTGTGGATCGGATTCCACGGTCGTTCTTAATTCCTCGTTATCGATATAGGCCGGTGGTCTTCCTCGAGGCTCATTCACGATACTCAAATTGCTAGAACGAAATTTTTCGAACCAATATCGAGCATTTTTTTCATCGGTGGATCCATCTCCGAATGCCTGATTAATATTTCTTGAAGCCTTAGCTGCGGTATGATTTAATTTAAACTCGTACAAGAAGAGTAGATGTAAACCGTGTTTTATTTCCATCTGGTGTAGGATAAAAATAAAATAAAAATGGGATACAAAGACGAAAAAATTTTACAAAATGAGGAAGAAGAATATCTTTAAGCTTTATAAATAAAAATATCGAGCGCACGTTACGATGTATCTCTCTCAGTCGCAGCTCAACACAGACTAAACAAAAAACGCCCGTTTCATAGCTTTCAACCTAATATTTCTTCTTCTTCTTCTTCTTCTTGTTCTTCTTCTTCTTCTTATATTTATTATTATATTTATTATTATATTTATTATTATATTTATTATTATACTTATTATTATATGCTCTAATAAAAACATGTACGTATTATTGTAATTTATGTATTTGCAAGCTTCTACTCGTCGTGTGCGGCGGGGTTGTCCAAAAAAATGTTGGTGTGCCGTGGAATATAAAAGGTTGCGGAGCACTGCCATAGACCGAT
>SMSQ01015540.1:6714-49386 GCA_019453375.1 Ctenoplectra terminalis
CAAAAATATAAGATACCAAAGAAACAGTCAAAGCGAGATAGAAACGACAGAGTCCTCTCTTACCTATTCTCAAACTACTTTTTAGCCTATCAAAGTCTTTGCTTTTTCCAAGGTCTTTGGCTTTCAGTGTCCCAGGTAGAATGAAGTCCTCGTCGCGGAACAGCATCGTCTCCTCGTATATCTCCGTGCTCTTCCTCATCAATCTTTCCATCGACTCGACCGTCTGCAATCTGTACAGTTCCTCCTCCCGTCGTAGCCAATCCTTTTCTTCAGGCACCACGTATTTGCAGAAATCACGAAGCCGAACCGGCGTCCGAATGCTAGACACTCTTTCTTCCCTGTTCAACCCATTGATTCTCCACCTGTTACCGAAGTACAGTAACAGAGAGTCCGTAGGTTCGACGTATCGGAGCTCGACGTGATCGAACGATAGGAGACAATCGTGAAGAACCTGCAGAAAAATTGGCATCGATAATAGCTCGACGTCACTGAAATCTTCGAGGCGAGGTTTGTCTGTCGTTCTTGTCTCGAAAACGTTCTTCTCCAAATAACCGGGAACTAATAATTCACGGGGATCAATCAGGTCGAACAAGGAAGAACACTCGATGATCTCGGGAACTATTTTGCCGTAATCGATGTTGCCATCGCTGAGAAACTGAACTTCAGGCACGGATTTGGAACTTAGGCTCGGTAGCGATTTGCAGCGTTTCATCGAAACCGTTGAACCTCCTACGTACATTGTATCGTCGATTTCTTCTTTCATCGTGAGTTTCAAAGTGTCATTTTTAGGTTGTGATAATTTGAATATAATTTTGTCGAACGTTAAAATGTGCAAGTAATGCATGATTTCTTCGTCGCTTATTTTGACGTCGAAGTAGCGCCGAATGTTATCGATGTGTCGGGAATATTCGTTCAATTTTTTTTCCGAGCATTCGTGCGTTTTACCGAGACTCGCGATAATCGGATGCCGGAAAATGGGCAGAATGTTGTCCATCAAATCTGTCGGTTTTGGGATGCGAGCAACTGCAGAGTCATCGAGAAGACGAATGGTTTCGAGCAAATTGTTTCCGTGAAGGATTAATTCGATATCGGTTACGTTTTCTGTATTATTGTCGGTGCTGTACTCTTCGTCATCGAGATCGAATTTAACGTTAAGAGACTTCACTTTTTGTTCGACGAACGAACCGAGGGACTGGCTGGTAAATTCAGCTTCCGTTTTTTCGATTTTGCTATTCTGTACAGAATTTTGAAAAGAGTTTCTTTTTTAATTCTATTGTAATTAATTGAGGCATCGAATGTATTACAGCGAACGGTAGATCGAAAATGTATCGGTTTAATTGGCATACGTGTAAAGCGTGAGCGAATGAAAGGAACAAATACCGAAGAAACATTGAAAAATTCTACGTTGGACATTTGTATTGATTTATATTCTCTTCATTTTAATTCTTTATACATTTCCCAATAAATCATATATCAGGAAATTACCATCGCTTCTGATCGGTTAAACCGTCCATTTCCTGCACAAAGATTTTTTCGAGACGCAGGAAAATTATCTAAGTTCAAAAATTCTTTCAAAACGTTTCGTTAAAATTTTCTAATATTAAATCATGAATTAATTTTGTGACAATCCGTAAGTTAAAATTTGCTGTACCATTAAATCCCTGCACAGACAAATGCAAATTTTAGAATGATTTAATTAAGAATTAATTATGAATCGTACACGCAGTCGGTGTGTTTAAGTTTTCTACACAAATTATCCGAGAAACAAGTTGCCAAGTCTATTAGAATTAATGCGAAAACATTTAAACGATGAACTTACTTTCCGAATTAATCTTGCATCACCTTTCTCGTCGATAGTGCTCTCCATAATTCTTCTCTCGTTCGCTTCAACTTGCATCAATATTGCAAACAATATAAGCGGCACTGAAACGCACTCCAGAGGAAACGCATTCAACAAGGTCTCATAAACTTCCATATTCGTTTTCTCTGTACTTTCACCAACGATACTCTTTTCCACTTTCATACTTTTCAAATAGTTACCATGCTGTCGATAAAGATCGTAAAAATCGTATACGATATACGACAGCCTGTCATACATATCTTTCTTCAGAGCTTCGTATTCATCGTCATTTGATGCGTCTGGCAGCTGTGGTGGACAAAATACGAGAAACCCAATATCACAGTACTCTGGATACGTTTCTGGATCCATCAATCGTTTCTTCACCTTCGTCCAAAAATGAAACAATTTTATCTTGCTGGCACTGTACTCTTCGAGGAACTGTAATTTCTTAGCGTCGAATGATTCTTTTTCGATCGGTTCGTATTGGACGGGACGATCTAATCTTTCATTGGGTCTTTTGATTTGTATCATACAACTTAATGGTACACCAACATTTATCAAGTGTTCTGGCAAATCTGGATCGTGGAAACCTGTGAGAATTATATAGAGATTCGGTCCATTCACGGGCGCGTCGTCGACGTAAACAGCGTCCCGCCATTCCTCGCCACGTTTCCGCAGTCTTGTGTTCGCTTTTCTGTTGAATTTTTCCGCGTCGAAGTTTTTCGATCCTGGCTGTCCTATCGAGGAGACAGTGATCAGCGTACGGGGAACGAGAAGAGATCGAAATTAGGACAATTTAATTAACTGTTCGCTTCATGCTTGTTTTACTTTAGCTGTGTTAGAGAATGGATCGCGATATTTTAGTCTGTTAAGGCTTATAGTGAATAAAATGCATTTTTATTCTTATCCGAACCCATGATATAAACTGAAAATTAAATAATAAAATAATAATAAAATTGATGGATGTGGTTGAGGATATTTAAAATAAAAAATATGATGTACTTTCTTGGATAAAATTTATTATTTAATATATTTCTTCATTGTAAGTAAGAAGAGGATTAGGATTGTAATAAGCGCATAAAAACATTAGCACTGTAAAGTATTCTGAGCAATTTTAACATTAATTCATCTTAATCAAAATCAGCATACAACTTTCAATATCAACTTGAAACATTTCTGAACATTTTTTTATGTTGTCATATCATTTCTTTTTCCTCTCCGCTTCAATTCCACTTAAATTATTATCTTTCCGAAACTTTTAAAAGCCTTCAGAAATTCCAATTTCTTACGATACAGCTACCACACTTCAACCCTTCCTTCGCTCGAAAAAATTTATTCTACCAATTATTTTAAGCCATATAATTTCTACAGCGAGCCTAGCTTTATTAACGCAATACCAAACCACACGCGTTCCCTATGTTTCTAATTACTTCCCCCATAGACATTAGCAACACCATCCTGTACACGATTCAGTAAAATCGATAACGTTCACTGATTCGCCTACCCCAGTCAGCAACTGTCTGCATAATCCAATACTCCTCGTCTATTTCGCGCTCCAGGTCGGCTAGTCTTTTCACTATACCAATGCTCTCCTCCCTGGCCCGATATATTAAGTACTTGATGACCCGTGCCATCAGCCAGGTTGGCAACGCGTCGTTGTCCCCGTTCAAAACTTTGCTCGCGTAATGACAAACGCCCTGAATCATCGGGCATTTATCTAGGCTCTGCTTCGACAACGCTCTCACGCTGGCCAGCGTTTTCTGACAGCTCACAGAGTAAATGGCTTTTCGCCTGCCCTCTTCAGCGGCCGCGTTGAAAAGCGACACGCACCTCGAGTGCTCGGTAATCGTCTCAACCATCATGGTCACGATGCACCACCATTCATCGTCGTTGATCGAGATCGCCTCCAAGGGTTCGCGCCAGGAATCCTCGTCGGTCTGTTTTCTTGGTTTGCTGGAAGCCTCGGATTTTGGTGTTTTCTTCCTTCTTCGCATCGTGGATAAGATTTTGTGCGCTAACCTCGAAGTTGGTCGACGTCAGTTTTTGGCAGAATTATCTGCGAGTTATCGATTATGGAATAAGTGACGGTTCGAAGGAGAGTTTGCTTCTTTTTTTTTTTTTTAATAAGTAACGTAGACGACTTGGGATTATTTATAAATTATATAATATTTTAAAAATTGCACGGAGCAGAAATTATACGGTTTCAGAGGGAACATATGCTGCAATAAGTGCTTTTCTTCTATATTGCTTATACAAAAACTTTTAAGGGCGTTATGATTTTTTTTTAGTGGTATGTGATATATTTTTTTAATGGAAATTGAAAGAGCACCAGAAACTGAGTAAATAAGTATTAAGGCACGATAGGTCTAAAATGAATATTAATCGAGATATCTTTGAAATAAGAGTTTTACTGCAGAGGGCGCATGAATGGTTGACCATTACTACTGATACAGTAACTAATCGCACGATAAACGAGACATACACGTTTTTTACAGTGTTCTTAGACATCTTTGTACTGTACACGAATGTTACGTTTTTTTATACGTTTAGGAGTCAGTAGTGGTTCATCACAAACTAGTTTTTAGTGTTTTCTATAGAAAATAATTCAGTGAAGTCAGATCTTTAACGTAAGTTAGGTTTCAAGTAAAATAGAAATTCTAATATAAATATCTCGATAAATGCTTGTTTTAGACCTATCATACCTTAACATTTATTTACTCAGTTTTCAATGCTCCTTTAATTAAGGAAAAAAAAATATTAAAAAATTATTAAATTATTATTTATTAAAAAAAAATAAAATTATTTTTCCATTTAAAAAAAACTTTATGTACAGACAATGAAGTAACTGAATAATTATTATCAATAATTAAATATAATAAACTATAGACAGGACATTTAATATTCTTAATCTTTATTAATTAGTTAACTTTGACCATCCCAATTTTTGAAGAGATTGAGGAGCATTTCGTACCATGCTTTGTATATTTCTCAAGTGTTTTAATTTTAGATATTACTATAGCTGTCAGATTTCAAAAATTTCGAATTTTTATAACTCGATATTTTCGCTGCAGTGTGTAAACATAATGATCTCATAATCGTCGAATTTTATGCGAAGCAAAAAACAATATTTTCTTTGTTCTGTTTAACATAAGGTCATAAAATACAAGAAAAATAGGTGATCCCATACTTCTAGCCAATGATGTATGTGTTAGTGGCAGGTGGTTCGACGCTGGTCAGCGCGAACATGATGGTTTCTGGTCGCGGACAGTTCGGGTTTTATTTTCGGTTTCCTCTCGTCCACGTCAAGTTGATTTAAAGCTAATTTACACGACACGTCAAGCTGTAAACGGCGCGATGCAAGAGTGACAAAATGTTGTCTAAACTGTGCTAAAATCGACTGCAGTTGGACGCTAGACAAATGTCTACTGTGTTCAGAATCGATACAAGAAATTTATGTACGGACACTTTTTTTTTTTTTTTTTTAAATTGTGAAAAAGTCGAATAATTCGTTTTAGTCAAGAAAAACAGAAAAAAAACTGCAAACAGTACGATCATAAACAAGCTTATCATTTATATTAATTTCCACTGTGTTATTATACTCGAGATGTTTAACGTGTGACAAATCAGTTGACGCGGCATGAAGTAAATATACAAACGTTATTATACTGCAGCAAAAAGAATTTTGATAAACAGCAGTTCTGTAAAATACCAATTCGCGCGGTTCCGGTAGCAATTACTGATAATGTGTGAAAAATAATGTGACGTGAAATCTGGTTTATTTTAATTTACAACGACAAGCGTTTAATTTCCTCGATTTCCCGTTTCATAATTGGATTATGTTACATAAATCATACAAACCCACTTAAGAATTTTTATAGTACAATAAGCAGTAAAATAAAATAGCAATGAATACGATATACAAAATAAAAATATAAAATAATATCCAGCTTCTTACTGGATAAAATATTGCACCAGAAGCCTCGAGACAGACTTAAAACACCCCTATCTTTCTCACGAACTATGTAATTACATTCATCGACAAAAATTAATAAGCTCGAAAGTCACGGAATAATTCACCGTAGCTCTTCGCTTCATAGTTTCATGTAAAATTAATTATCAATTATCTTTCGCTAATTTCTTCGGCGAATCAACGTGTATTAGAAAACACGGGACACATCCCATGTATTCCGTCGAAGATTAAATCACACCGTTCTAAAGCGTAATTGATATCTCCCTGCTCTAAAACACAGCGTTCCTTCATTAACGAAGTTAGTGTCACGAAACGATGTACACCTAATGCGCATTTAACGAGGTGAATCTGAAATTGGTAGAGCTAGCCGAAGGGGCGACGGACGCCATCATTTGGTTGTTAATTTTCGACGGAGATCGCGACGCGGGACACGTTCAACGATTCTAATGACTTTTCACTCGAAGCGGTGATTCCGCGGCGTCGCGCCGCGTCGACTCGTTACGTTTGATATCTATCGCGATGTCGGGCCATCTAGTTGGCGCGCAAATTACGACGCCAGTTGTGACTGGGTCAAGACTCGCGAGTCCGCGATAAACTACTGCGTTCATTAATTAATTCGCCGGTGAAATATCGCGGCGATACGTCACCCGGCAAGTTGGCCCGAATCTCGCGACAGTTTTGTTAATGGACAACGTTCCCTCGCGTAGCTGCCGTATTCGCGGATCCATTAAACAGCTCGCGCGAGCGCGCGGGAATTAAATGAAAAGAATACTACGCCTGTATTTCCCCCTGGGCCAAACGACATAGACAGAGAGATCGAGAGATAGACGGACTAGAACCGATGTGCTCGTAACGATTATGGAAACGACCGTCAGACACGAGCAAACTGTGAACTCGTTTGCAAAAGAAGAAAAAAAAGGAAAAAAAAAAAAAAGGTCAATGGGTTAACCATGAATTTTCTCGATTAGTCAGATCGCGCACGCATGGATACTTTGTCGAATCGCTGGAAAAGTATATAAATTATTTCAAAAGTGAAACGAACCTATTCGATCAAAATTTAAGAGTATCATAAAAATATAATATTAATTGCGTCTACGTTATTCCGCGTTAGTTTCGGCCGCTTCTAATTCGCCGAAATTCCCGTTTACGCAAACTTGTTGAAACGAGCTTTGTAAAATGCGAGGCACGACGGCGATTTCAGGTGTGCGCGGAATCTGCTAGTGGCCCGAACGCGTTAAGGAAAACTTACAAAAGCTGTGTAACATGGTTCTCGTGAAACGAGCTGCATAAAGTGGGATAAAAAGTACACGAACAGGAGGCCACAGCGAAGAAAGAGTTTTCAGGATATTTTCGTTGCATGTAAATCGCCGCAGGAATAAGGCAAACCCTTCGAATAGGATCCATTATTAAGCTAGAGTTCTGAAGTGAAGTCGAAGCAAAAGGTACTTCATTTTTGCAAAGAATCCTAGCTCGAGTGGCTGCTCGCTTGTTAAACGGAAATTATACCTTCGTGAATTAAACTGTTTCGAGAAGTTCTACGTACCTGCTAAACATTCTCTTTTACGTATGCTAAATTCGTTTCTTTATCTTCTTAGGAACCAATTTCATGGCCAGCATTCATTTCGTAGCTAATCGAGCTCGTTTAAAAAAATACCATAGTTTTTTCGTTCTATTAAAAATGACGAAAAACCTGTTGAATTTACTTTTTAACAAAGTATAAATAAAATGTTAGTTTTCACAAAGCGTTTTTTTAAAATGAGAACCCTTTGTCATAATATATTTTACTCAGTTTGATTACATATTATTTTGTGTATCTTCCATTTTGATTTCTTCGATAGAGATAAGTATTATTTTACTTTAATCGTCGTTAGTGTTTATAAAGCGGAAGAAACTTTTGGGACAACCTAATACATATCCGAAGTTTAAATATTTAAAGATCTGTTGATGCATTCCTTTCAAACTGTTTTGTCAATTCTGATATATCCTCCTAACTGTTCCAACATTTGCTCGAGTATCTCTAAACTTCGTGCAGGGATTTCCTTCGGATTTCCCACATTCTCTTTTCTTCCTATTGAAATCTACCGTTTATCCCGCCACGATTTACCTCCGCTATTGTCAAACGCCACGCGTCAACACAGCAAAGAGAACGCGGGAAGAAACTTTGCCATTTATTCCGCCCATCGAAATATCTCGAAACGTCTGAGAAAGTTTCCCGACGCGAGACACCAGCTTCTAAGAAGCTCGACGCGGGTAACGTCGAAGCAGGAACGTCGAGACGCCTCGTGGAATCACGCGACGGATTCAAAATGAGAGTCGAACGACGAAGCGAATGGAGGGAAAAAAAAAAGAGAAACAGGAGGAAGTTTTGAAAACGACAGGCCACTGTTCGAAGGAAAAAAATCGCATTTACCCTCCTGAGAGTGCGAAACTTTCAGCAAGCGCAAACAAACCGGGCCATCAACGAGCCAAGTGGGCGAGACCATTGGTTTGTCTGAACTCTTGTGTTTGCCTTCGCTTGTACACTCTCTCTCTCTCTCTCTCTCTCTTTCTCTATCACCCTCTCTCTCTCTCTCTTTCACCCCTGCATACGACCAGTGTTATACGCCAGGCGTTATTTGTGTATAACTCACTACGTCCTCGAGCACCCTTGTTCGACGCCGGCCGCGCGTAATTTCGGCTAGTCCGTTTTCTTGTCGTATTTCCGTCGAAATGGCGGCGACTTGTCCACGAAGCGTGGTTCAGTGGCTTTACGAAACGATGATTCCTCGTCGGTGACTGCCACCGAGGAAAAAAAAAAACTTGCTGCGTCGACGGAATTAAAGAGGACAGGGGCGGGCAGCGAATAATTGAACGGTGTCTAGGATCAACAGCCGAGGAATACAAAGGGAGATTAAAGTTGCAATGGCGGCTGGCTGTCGGGTGAGCAGACGGCCGAGTTTTATTTGCGACGATGTGATTAAAGAGCTGGATAGAGTCGGGGGAATAAAGGTGTGAATGATAGACTATAGTGTGGGTTGGTTGAATTATTTTTTGTTTTTTTCTTTGTTTTTTTTTTATTTTTTTTTGTCGCGGTCGCGGAATGGTTTTTGATTCGAGGATTTTTGTTTGTCGATTGATTAAGAGAGATATTTCAAAACGTTTTGTGCAGGGATGCTTTATGTATTTTGATGGACGTTTTTGGCAATGCGTATTAACAATAATTTGTAGTAAGATGGATGAAGCGAATAAAGAAAAAAAATGTCGGTTCACTTTTCAAAGGTAGTCGACATCTTGATATATAGGGTGAATTAGACGTAAGATGTAGAGACGCGACATTCGTTCTCTGAGTTTCTTCGTGCAGGCTAATACTTCTTCTATGTGTCAATGTCTTGTAATATAGGAATAAAACGATAGAACGGAGTTCGGTGAATCATTGAACGTAATTTATTAATATTCATTGCTTGTTCCATTGTTAATAACGTATTACTTTTAACAGTAGCAATAATTTTCTAAATCTATACGTATCGTTAAATATTTAAGATTCGTAATGATCTCAGTGATTCTAACATTCTGATACGTTCCCTGTAATTTTTAACAAGTATATCTTAAAACCAACAAATTCAATAAGATTGGTCTATACAGTAAACGTTAAAATAAAAAAAAAAAAAATAATAAAAAATAGAATACTATCACAACACTGCACTGCTGTTTTAACACTTCAAGGACGACGCAAGCCTTCTTGTCTCTTTCCGTTCGATTTTAGGTAGCGTCACACGCGTTATTTAAATAATCTAACTTCGCGTAACGAAATTTAAAACACTGTTGCAAACGTTATTCAATACGAGATTTGACTACAATTGTTTCAGACGTGGAGAATGACACTAGACATAATTAACTTGGACTTAATTTAAGTCCATAGAGTTCCCTTGTTTCTCGATGCGTTTTAAAGCGTTTCACTTTCAGTGAGACATGTATAATATGCCTCCATCGGTGAGACTAAATTCTTCCGACTTCGTCAGCGGTAACATACAAAAGAACGGAATCGCGAACTCGAGAACGAATTAGGTATGCGTCTCGGAAAGAGCGGAACGTTAAATTATTTAAAATGGATTACGGAACATCGTCGGGCAAAAGGGTGAACGGTGGAAGAACCTGTGCAAGCTTAAGACGATACCATGTAACGAAGAAGGAGCATGCCGCGTAAGGTTGATAAATTATTAAATCGGACCGCTTTAATTCCCAGGCGATGTTGAACGATGAAAGGCCGTAGGGCAAATTAAATCAAACAGAAGTGGAGGGATGGGAATGGCGGAATAAAGGAACGGACTGTTGTTTAGAGACAGATACGGTAAAAGGTGCTAGAAGCATATTATTTCGGGGCAAACGTCACGCCGGTTGATGTATCGCGGAGATTTAAATTACACAGTTGTCGAGAGTTTCGATTGAAGAGAAATACTTCCGGACATTATTAGAATTTTCTTTGCCACGGAAGCAAAGAAAAATGCAGAAAAAAGGGATACGTATATATGCTTCACGATTAGGTTTTTGTTTGACGGAACAATTTCTATCGTATCGACTGTTTCGAGCATTTTTAACGTTTTATTTCTCTGGAATATTCGTTGGATTAATAAGAGCATATTGTTGTACGATTATTTAATGCGATGCAACTCGATGCAAATTATTTCTTGCTCGTTTATCGGAACGATGGAAATCGACTTTCTTTTTACAGCTGTTTGACACGCCTTGTTTCCTAATTAATTAATTTTTTATAAGGTAGTATCATTATGCAGCATTTGTTGTGCAGCGTTATGCAGCACTTGTGTGCAGAGTTATTTAACATTTAATTTGGAGTGATTGAAAATTATTTAACTTAAAAATTGGTCACGGAGATAAACTTATATACATAATACAACTTTTATAATTTTTATTAATAATTTTAGTACATTTGTCGACAGTTATAGAAAGTATCTCAATTCTGTAAGAAAAGAATTTATTATTAATGACTAATTTAATCATTCTTCATTTAATCATTTTAATCAAGACTTAAAAATAATTATTTTATATTATACGGACTGTAGGATGAAGTAAATAAATGAAGTAGACAATTAATGAAACTGTTAATTAATATATCACACAGCACTGTTGCGTGACAAAGTCTTTCGACTGAAATTATCACGTCATCAATTAAGACGACCCACAATGTACAATGTATTAAAATCACTTGTAACAAATTATATAAAACTAATTTACGTATCATCGAAAGCATTAAATTTTTCAAACATCAAAGCTTTCAGTCTTCCGAGAAAGTCAGTGAAATCGAAGACAGCGCGCCAACGTGTACACCCCGATCTTTGATTCTAGTCGTTTGACAGATGCAGTTCCTCTTCGAGAGGATTAGTGTTGCAGCGTGAACGCGTAGCAAAGGAGCTGAAAGTGTACGAGTACACGCGACTTTCGGTTGAAAGCGTCGTAGCTCTCAGAAGTTTTGCCACTTTCCAGATCTTCTAGAAATTAAGCTCTCAGCGAGCTTCTAACGGCAAACACACGCATCACAGTCCCTTTCCACGCTCCGATCCTCGTCTACTAGCTCTGCTTCGATTTAACTAAGAATTTCCACACGACATGTTAGTTTGCTTGTTTACAAATTCACCCTGCCATGCGACGGTTTTCAAGAACACTGACATCTCCTTGCAGCATTACGTGCCGGAGATTGAAAGGAGTCCCGAAATTTCGCAAGACACGGTGTTCAGCTTCTCGCGTAACAACCGCATTACAGGATTACACGAGGTGGCTTGCACCGAACGCCAAAAATTTGTCTAGCCTAGTTGCTGAAGTACAACAAAACGGTAATGTTGATTTATAGGCAGAATTTATACACGTATCGTAGGAACGTTGGATCACTGATTGATAGATTATCATATTAACAATGTAACATCAAAATTGATGTAATACGATATAATAAAATGGTAAGTCAACAATGCTCTATATTCTATGACTCTAAACTCTTAACTCTTGCTACGCACTCTCACTCTCTCGATTCTCAATTACTCAACGCTACATCTTCGACTAACTCGCTCGCGCATTTTCTCCAACCATACAGTAGTAACTGAATAAATTAAGCAGAATTATAGCGGTGGCTAATAAATCTGTATCACCTCTGAAGAACACAGTTTGTCGAATATTTTTAGGTATATTGTAAACTTTGCAGTTACACTCAATCGTATCAACGTGGTTTTTTAATAGTTTTGAATAGTCTGATGAAATAGGGCTGCGTTATATTGTTTCAATTGTTTCAATATGATTAATTATGAAAGTGAAAAAAATATTTCAACAAATCATTTATACCAAGATATACCTTTTATAGTTCCCTTAACCTTGTATGGGACCGTGTGACTTAAAAGTTACAAACTGATGTATCTATATTTAAAAAAATTAATTTTCTTTAGTTATCACTGCACTATTAAATTTGATTACCGTATTACTGTAGCGACACCACGATCCATGTACAGTAATTATTAGTTAAAACATTTTCAGATCAAAGTGAAAAACTGTAACCAATCGTAATTTTTTCTCCAATAAGCAGACAAAATTCGGGCTATAGAGGGTTAAAAGAGACATTAGTAACGCAACGAATATTGCAATACGATTCGTATCATACAATCTTTACACGCTTTAACGATAAATCCCGCGAAACGAAATCCTCTGTAAATTGTAGTATCCAACAGCAAACACCCATATTTTATCATTCCCCTTAACTACGTACCTCTCTTTCTCTCGGACAAAAAAATTAACTCGACACAGACCATCAACCATACGCAAATACCTGTGCATTACCTTAACCGAGGTACTCGAACGTGGAATTGCATTCCTGGTAATTAAAAACTCACACTCTCTTGTCCTTCTTTGAAGGATGCAGAGGCTTCCGTCCGATTCGCTAGACCTCGGCTCGATCCTTTTTTGTTCGTGGTCGTTCCAGTTCTACGGGTCGGAGTTAAATCGAGCATTTCACGAGCCTCGGCCAGTAGTAATGGAAAACGTATTACCGGAGCCGTAAGTTCCGTCAGTAGGGACACAGGCGGCCAACATTATAACGCGGATGTGCAGGCTGTACTTAACGACGAAACTCCGTGGAAACTGTAATTTTCGTCCAAGAGGAGGAAAAAGTACTCGCGATGTTGGCCGGTTGAAGCTGTGCGCCACGGAGAAGGAGGTGGAAAGGGTTCGTTCTAGCCGGCAAACCCGTCACGCCATGTGTAAAATACGGACGACCGAAAAAGTTAAACAAATGGGATGCCAAAACGTACGTTACCTGGCAGTGACGTTTTAACTTGCTCGATGTTGCGGTCATTCGAACTAAGGTGACAATGATAATTGGAGGTGCTCGATGAAAATTCGACTGTACCGGAGGTGAGATAGTAACGTATCACAGGGCTATTTATGAATTTATCTTTCACTATTTCACTTGGTTCTTGGTTATCTTATCTTTCCTTTTGTTGAAAGTAAAATGAAATTGAATAAATTATTTTTTTTCTGCCCTTGGTAATTGATTTTAGATTCTGGAAAAAATATATCAGGTGAAGTTAGTCTGTATCTTCGTTTTCCTTTTTTTTTTTTAATTCAAATATCTTAATAACTTGGAAAATAAGTGATAAAGTTTTCGTATCGTCGAGTATCGTTTTCACCCCAATCAAAGCAACTGGTTAAATGACCGGTTTGTAATTTCTCATAGAAACTGTATCAATTTTTAACGATGCATTTTTCTAAGAGCCGAAATCTCTCCCGAGATTTTCAGACGACTGAAGTGTGTCTTTTTCAACTAGATGAATATTATATAAAAAAACTGTGTACGATTATATCTTTTATTCGCAAAATAAAAAATTCATGAATTTTGCTCAATATTTCAACCGGATTACCAGAATACCCTCTTAAATATTAATTAAATTTATGATGCACCGATTCTTTAAAAAAAGAAAAACATGGGCCATGGCTCCCTAATTTACCCAAATTACAAAACATCCACAGCCTACCGATACGGAACGTATTAAATCCTCGCATATGTAATTCGAATTATTAAAGAACTCAATTATAATCTCGTCGAAACAAACTTTTTTAACGTAGACGAAAGAACCATTCAACGTTATTAAAACATTTCAAGGTTCAAAATTTGTGCATCTAGACCGTTTAACTGCAATTATCGACCACTCTGCGAGACAACGGAATCCACGTTAAACTCTTCCCAACTCAAGAGCACAACGATCCGACTCGCTCAGTCGGAATTACCGTTACCCAAATTTATATATCTGTTCATACATCCGGCGCCGCCGATTTTTTCGCCGGTTAATTTGCTCGAAGCGCGCCACCGACAAAACTGGTGCAACATCGACCCAACAAATTTAATTAATTCTGATAATTGAGAAGTTTATCAAGTCGAGATCGGTTGGCTGGATCGCGGTTGATGGCGCGACCGCGAGGAGGACGCGTCGCGACAGTGGTTCGCTAATTTGTCGACAGTTTTGCGAACGTTTCTGTCGGCTTTAGAAACAAAAACGTGGTTTTTTGGTTTTAATTAAATCATAATGTAGTTTGCCGCACGTGTATCTATGCGCACACCCCGAAAGCTTCGCACCTCGTGCATCCGTCGTTCTCTCTTTTTCTTTGTCCGTTCATAGGTCTGACTGTCTCCGTTTTCCGCGCGGCATGTTGTCTTGGTCGAGAGGATCGCGAGCGGAGAGCACGTCGTTATCCGAGTTTAGTTCGAGCGTACTGTTTCCGCGGAGACGCCAAAGCTACCGAGCGCCATTCACGATAATCGGTCGCCACTTCGCTAGTGGTAGTCTCTGTGACTCCTCTGGTGTTAATAATTAAATCGTTATTACCCAGGGACGGTCAGCAGCGTTGTCTCGCTACGTCGTTTATCAAAGACAGCGATATATTTCGCGCGCGTCCGACGCATGGCCCGTGAAGTGGTTGCTTGAAAAATAAAGTCGCCTTTTTTTTCTTTTCTTTCTTTTTTTTTTTTTCAGTCTGAGAGCTTCATCTCTCGAGCGTTGAACTTATAACGGTACTTATTTAGGAGTGTCCAGTTTGGATGCTAGACTTTACAGAAGGTTACATTAATTTATTTTGTTGTTGAAATGGATGTTATTATGGAATCGAAAATATGTATATGTTTAGAACGTGCGAACGTAGTATTAATCTTTTCACTACGGTGACCTAGGAGCCAAAGACGCTCTTTTATATGGATTTATACACTTTTTATTAACACATTTGTAGGTGAAAAATGTGTGTGCTTGTGTGAGAGAAAGAGAGAGAGAGAGATCCCTCATAAAACCTAGGTCTTAGGTTTTCGGCCGCACCAATACGGTGGAACCTCGTTTCCTATTGGTTCTGCCTTTAGTCGGAAAATAATATAAAAGAGCCGACAAAACGTATTTTTAGTTAGATGTAGTCAGAGACATAGATATAGATGGAGATATAGTCAGAGACATAGATACAGATAGAGTTTAAGTCAACCACTGTAAAAACATTTCAAATATATACTATTATTCCTACACATTCGCAACAGGGCGTTTAATGTCGTGTTTGCACTGTGTCGAACATACGTGAACGAAAATAAAAATAACTTTGTGCTGTAAAAATGATTCATGTACGATTTCAACAAATGGGTAGTTAATTTCTGAGGGCGTACATGTTACGTCTTTCGTGGCAAAAGGGTTAAAATAATTTTCGAAATATTCGTAATAGTGGATTGAAATCGGAAAATAAAAGAAAATTTTAGAATAAATCCGAAGCTCACAAGTTTGCGAGCAAGTAAGTAAAATTCTACATTGTTAGGTTACAATGACGTCCTGAAATTACAATATTGATATCTACGTAACTCGTAAGTATATGGTTATCTAATGATTGAATATGTATTTGAAGCGCTCGCGATAACGTGCGGTGCATTCAAGGGTGTTAGAAATGTCGAGTTTGTAACAACGAGCAGGAAATAACACTCGAGGGGCGAATCTCAAGAAACCTGTTTACAGGATTGATCGAACGTATTCGCTTTTGTAGCTGTGACATACAGAACCTCTTGAAATCGATACTTGAGAAATAGTACGGTGTTATTCCTTTATATTTTGCATCTGTAAATTTTATTGAAATTGTAAAAAGAAAAATCGGTCTGATCATTAAATTTATTTTTAATGTTATTCGATAAAGAATCGAAGGTTAAATTTGTACATAAACTATGTAACTGTTTGACGTGTAATTATAGGAACTTAAGAGGTATGAATTACTCGGTTACTTCGACCATTTCATAATTTCGACGTTAGTATTTCTCTTTGATCTACTAATTGCTTGGAAAAGCATTCGTACAAACGATTTCAATATGTTTATCAAAATATTAATTCGAGAATCCTTTTCCGATGACAAATTATTAATATTTGGACGAAAGGATGTAAAAGATTTGAAGTGCTTTGATTCAAGAAAAATAAATAACAGAAAGTTCTAAAGTAATTAATTGTCAACCACACACGAGATATATAAATTTTTGTTTTACAAAAGGTTTATGTAAGCTGAATATTAAATTAATTATAAGCTCCACGAGAATGTCAAAGGTAATTGATTCAACAAATTTTCGTTGTGTTCAAGTGGTATTTTAATATTCGAGACCGAAAATATGAATTAAATTAATTGTATTTCATCGTAATCCACATATTTTTTGTTTCGTTTATATTTTAATATTCATGCTGGAAAAAAAAGTTTAAAAAAAATGACACGATACCGTGTTGATTCGTAATAAGCAACTGTTTTTTTGGCTCGAAATAAGTAATTTGCTATCACCTTTTCTTTCTTTCAAGTCGTCTGCAAAGTGAGAGATTCGAGATCGCGTGAAAGGTTCGTGAAAGCGAGGAGCTATAAATTTTGATCGTCAAATGAATAATGATATCGTTTAACCCTTTGCGCTCGAGAGGTTACTCTCACTCGCCAGTTGGATTGATGCAGCAACTCGTATGGTGACTTATAAGTGAAAATAATACTGCATTCTGTTTAAAATTATTATTTTAAATTTGCTCTGTTTTTCAGTAGTTACAAAATCTAAGCCGAACGATAAAATTAACAGTAGCTTGGAATGAGTTTGATTTTAGGTTACTTAGAGACCAAATTCATAACGTTACAAATGAGACATTCGAATATATTGAAACAAATAACGACGAAAACAGTGATCAAGCATGCGAAAATTTTGGGGAGTGCTTCACTAAAATATCGCACGAAGAAAAATCACAGAGCTTAAGATTCAATATTAGGTCTTGTATAATTTAAAAATACACGAACTGTTGAAATAAAATAATTATATCTATCGTCGCGATTCGAGTTGGTGCATTAATCCAAGTGAACGAAAGTCGCCTCTCGAGTGCAAAGAGTTAACAGAAAAAAAAATTCTATTTTTACAAAAACCTGTATAGTTTTCCATCAATAAAGCGACCATAAATATCTCGTGATCATCCAGGATGGATGAATGAACCTAATCGAAGAAGCGGCCACAAGTTGCAAGCCGCGCACGAGAAAATGGCCAATTCAGCCTTTCTTTCGCGAGATTTCGTATGAGAAACGGTGATCGTGAACACGACCGTAACGGTACGGAAAGAGGCACCCGGGCCGCCGAAAAGTCACTTACCGACAATGGCGTACTCGATCCGAGTTAAACGGTCGTTTATGGCCGACGAGACAGCGGATTAGCGGTTAGGTAATTGTGGAACGGCACCAATGGACGTGTGGACGAAAGCGGGCCAGTTTTCGAGCGGTATCAGAAATCTCGGTATCGTAGGTAGAAACGATGATAGGTAAGCCAGCGTAATGCGTCGACCCATTTAGAGCAGGAAGTATAATGACAACGGAGCAGAAGCAGAGAGGAAATACTGGAAGCGAGATAGCTGAAACAAAGTTCGACGGCAGGAAAGACGAAGATGATCGTGAAAAGGGTAAGACGCAAGTGGCAGGGTATCGAGAGAAAGTGAGGCGATGGAGGAAGAAAAGAAACGAAACGGATGCAAGTTGCTGTGTGTAGGGTCTGTTCATGAATGGGGTTGCATCGTAATTGCGTGGACAGTAGGGTGGGAAAGGCTGAAGTTGAGGGAGAAGTCAATGGAGAACTAAGGAACTGGTAGAAGAACAGGGTTTAACTGAGTTTACTGTGAAAGTGATTACGAGGAAAGAGATGCGCAGGAGACTAGAAAAGAAGCGGAGAACGGGAACGGACAACGGAAACGTGTAATAGGAGAAAGAGCAGAGGGACGAAGAAGGAAATTGGAGTGGAAAAGAGAGATAGGTGGAGGATAGGAGTAGGGTGTTGAAAGTGCAGGCGATTTAGAGGAACGATAGTTTGAGTTTGAGCGAGGCAATAGTGTTTCTGGCGATGACCCTGCCAGAGGACTCTGTACTGTTTCAGCATGTGAACCTGACAAGGACCACTTATCTCCTAGGACAAGCCCTATCCAAGTTCGGTCTCGTACTCAGGATTGGCCTTCTACCACTACAAACCGCGGCTACAGCCTAAGACACTTACGCGCCACCGCGCTAATCGGTCTCCCACCTGATGGTTTATACCTTCACCTGCTTTTATCCTTACGATATATCGGTACGTAACGTTTAACGCTTACCGGTGGTAAGATGTATTATGATATATTTTGTGACGAGAGTTTGGCGAAAGAACACCCGCTTAAGATGTATCAAAGAACGATACATCTTTTTTATGCGAGTCTGTAAAGTTATACCTTGAGACAGTAACACTGTTTTCCCCTTCTGAAAATTAAGACACATAATCATTTTATTCAATAAAGTCGTATTGAATCTAATAGGCGAAAAATTGACTTACACCATTTTAGCATTAAACGGGCCGAATGTTTGAAATATTTTATCGAACTATTCGTCGTGGGAAGAAGATGATAGTTAACTAAGGGAATTAAAAATTATGGTGTGGTAGATGATGGAAATAATTGATAAAAAAAAAAAATAAATGAAACTCATTTTAAGTGTTTCGAAAATGTGAAATTAATGCAATAAATTAGTTTTCGTTGATGTTAAATTTTTAGTATCCTCTGTTATGACCACAAGTGATTAATAACCGGTTAAGCTAATAATTCTGTATTAGATTCTGTATTTTATTATTAAAGTATGTAGTATAACATTACCACCAACTAATTATATTAATATTGTAACATAAATTAATTACGTCAAGGTAGTTAAAAAGATACACGGTATCGACTTCGTTACGTTACAGATTAATTATGAACATTCCAATTATGTAAACAAGAACAATAATTAAAGAATTAAATTTTCAATGCATTCGTGAATTTGTAGCTCGTGTATAATTTTTCGTATTTTACCTATTTTAACCCAGTTACGGTTCTTAAATTCTTTTCGACCGAAGTACCCTCTCATTTCACTAAAAGAAATTCGTGATTTCGATAAAAATGAGTACTTAACATAACATTGCAAGAATGAAATTCGCATGTTAATAGTGTTTTTTACATATTTCTCAAAATTAGGAAAGTTTTTAACGACAGAAAAACTGGATTTGGTAAAAAATGATCCAAAGATTGTGACAGGATTAATATTGTTATCTACATACTATTTTGTGTCTGGTTTCGTCGTATATTCCGATGCCAAGAGGAGGAGTGATCATAAATTCAATGGTAATGTAAATATCGGTAGAAGATGCAGTTTATTATTTGAGATTTCGCAAATAAATTCGTAGAATTTGCAAACAGTTTTCAGAAATTTAATACAAAGACTCTGCTATTATTGCTAATTAACGCGTAGACGGTTTTCGATTTGGAAAGTCGATATTTCAGTGCGTATCGCGAAACGGTTGCGAATTATCGTTCATCGACGAATACAATAACCGCTAATAAACAGAAATGCTGAGAAAACAAACGCGCGAAAGTACCAAAAAATTCAGAAGATAACAGCATCAGAAATGCAGGAAAATATTTATAAATTCATTTCATTTATTATTAATACAAGGCACTTGAATTCTAATGGATTTACGTTCGGCAATTTATTTTTCCAAAGCGACATAAAACGAAGGTTCCTGTAAGTACGAGAACAGAGATGTTTTATTAAAAAATATTTTTATCAAAGAACAGAAACGGCGGTACGCTTTTGTGTAGAGATATATTATAAGAGCTGTGGAAAAAAACTTATTATCATAAATTAAATTAACTTAAATTAGAAATAAACCTGACAAATTAAACCATACATTTTTAAATAATTTTTATTTTCCTGCAGTCTAAATTTTATCACGCATGATTCTGTTTATCGTACATGGAAATAAAAGTATCATGTATTTCAGTACCATGAGTTTCATGAGTAGTAATTAATAACGAATTATTTATCTCTTTCTACGCTTAATTCAAACATTTTTTTTTTCCAATTTTCTATCAATGTAATTTCAGTCAAAAGTTATCGTTTCTCCATTATAGTTCTGCTGTTATTTAACTGTTTCAGGGACAACTTTTTATTTTAAGCTATTTTTGTCTATTTTTATCTAGTTTAATCATATTGTACTCGTTAAACATCGAGAACAATTGAGTGAAGCAAAAAAATAAAAGAATATTAAAAATGTACAAAACGAAACTAATTTACTTATCGTCTCTCATGAATATATAATTCAGCCAATTATGAGAATTCACAGTTGAATACAAAATATAATGAGATAAATCAGATCATTGAACAAGCTTAAGGGTATAATCACCGTTGTTATGCAACGCGTGCATTTGTTATTTTGGCATAAAGTTAAGAACGAAAACAAGCATTTAATATAATATTATGAATCGAAATTATATCAGGTTGGCCAATGAGCGCTTTGGCACAATCTCTACACGTTTTGCTCAGGAAGCCACACTGATAAACATAAGATTTGATAAAAATGAATCTTTTAAAAATGAAAATTTTTAATCGTCGAACAGTGCACACTTTATTTCAAAGTATTCTCTAATCAGCGAATTCAAAATTCATTAACTGTTAATGTTCGTTCAACTTTTACAATTATAAACTTGAAACACTCCGGTTACATGTGACCACCGTGGCGGTCAACGTGTTAATGAATTTCGATTGTTTTGGGTTCTTTTTTTTTAACTTTTAACATTTTCCAATTAACCCTCTATAGCCCGAATTTTGTCTGCTTATTGGAGAAAAAAATTACGATTGATTACAGTTTTTCACTTTGATCTGAAAATGTTTAAACTAATAATTACTGGAGATGGATCGTGGTGTCGCTACAGTGATACAGTAATAAAATTTAACAACAAATGGTCATCGGTATATTGAAGCGTCCTACCTCGGCCTCGTTGTTAAACTTTCATCGTCACGGTCGTCAGAATTGCCGGAACACGGCAGAACTATGTGGATGACATCGAGTCATGTAACGCTTCTATCTTTATCCGTAATAGATGAAAATATCGCTTCGCGTATCGTTACGCACGAGCAGGTTCGTTATAAAAGCTACGCGTATACGTGTATTCGTGCTTGCATTGAAACGTTCAAGCATTGTAAACATCCAGTAACTACGTTTTAATTAAATCTGTATCGATCGTATTTTCCAAGCCGATTCACGCATTGATGAGTTTTAGTTTCAGTTGTTACGCTCTCGACATCAATTTTTCATTCTTCTTTATACTCTCATAATTATTCATTGCCGAGAATGGGAAATAATGATTCGGTGTCTCTTGAAACTTTAATCGATCGTAAATTTAGCATTTAATATTTAGGAAAATTAATCCTTCTGTTTGGCCATTACGAATCATTGCTATAATTGTGTATAAATTGTGTTAAACGTGAATACAACGCATTCCTTCCTCGGAACCAACGGAGTTTAATAATAATGTGATTTAGATGTACAACAGATGAATTCCATTCCTGGGAATTCGCCAATATAAACTGGATGCTTTGTGTATGATCTAAAAGTGCAAAGCACTGTATGCAAATTTTCTGTTAAATATATTCGGTTAATGGATACTGATGGTTGTACTTATACAGTGTTGCTTAACGAGATAAAAAATTTGTAATGTTTTAATTGCACAGTGACTATCGAATAGAGCGTATCCTGGTAATACGAAGCATTATAGTAACCTCTTGGCAGAGAATATGTTTTTTAACGAAAAATATATATATACCTGTATCGTAATTTTTGTTATACAAAACAAAATAACGTCTAGTTATGACTAGAAAATTAAAAAAAAATTCTTTTTGGAACACAGTTCAATTGCGATTAGAAAAGTATAAGAAAAAATTCCTTTAGGAACACGCTTTAATTACAAGTAGAAAATATAAACAAAAATTCTTCCGAAACATGGTTTAATTATAGTTAAAAATCTTTAAAAAATAATCCTGTCTGGTACGCAATATAATTGTAACTATAAAATTTAACGTTTTATACTAAAATTTTTTCATACAGCAACCGAATAAAACTGTTTTAATTACCAAAGAATTTACGAGTCTGATAAATAATATATAAAAAATATTTTGTCGTACGTTCATAAGCTTCTTCGTGTAACGAGAGAAAGACAGACATGGTAGGGCATAGCAAGTGGTCAGAAGCTTGCAAGAGAATTCACGGGAGAATGACATAACAGACAGGAAACATCCGTGCCAGGTAGAGTGAATCGGTCCGTTTCAAGGGATTAGTATGTGTAGCAGAACGGAGGCATATTGTGTTATGTACCTCGAGAGTATCAGACTGCTCGATCGGCAGTAGGCTTACCCTACATCGCTTGATTCATGATCAGGTATGTCGGCCAATCCCCGGATGTTCTAACGGTTGTACTACCAAAAATCACGCGCACAGAACTGTCCCGGCAATTCGTTTTGAGCTACCGCTCGTTCCTACGTGATCTAGGACTCCTAGGTCCAGATAAGCGAAAGCTGGCACATCGACATCGATTCCGATATGTTACAACCATTTGAAAAGTTATGGGATAAATAAAAGTAAAAATATTTAGCGAGAAATCAGAACAATTAGAACAAAATCTTTCTTATTCATAATTTGACACATTTTTCTCGCAGAAAGTTCAAGTTGCGACAAATGAATTATAAAAAGTAGTGCGCTTTGCACATAAATTTATTATTTGAAATTTTCACAAATTTTATTCTTTTTTTATTTTCAACTAAAGAATACGCAACCTTCAGTATTTATTTTCAGAGTGTATTGAAGTACCGTTGCGCCTATTTTTTAGCAACATTGCGTTAATTTGATGCCAAGGGAGAAATTAAGGTAAATAAAGGGTGTACGAGGGTTAATATCCTTCTGCCATTTGAAATCGCAAATATCGTTACTCGTCTGTTTCGAAGCGGACTTAAGAAACTAAGAAGTATGCATCGAGCAGAGAAACTTGAAAAATAATCATAGACCGCGGATGAAGACCTCGGCTTCAGCTTTATAAACATCTATGCATCCACAAGTTGGTCGCTGAGTTAGTTATGAAGTTCGCGCAAACATCAAGTGCAAGGTGTTGAACAACTTTTCGATAAGTTTAGCTCGTTGAATGTTCTAGGTGTAATTGGTTATTCAACAATGTATTGTTGGAGCACTTTCAGGCATCTTTCAATTAAAATTTTTTTTATTTTTTTTTTACGAAGAAGGGTACGTTTAAGCATTGAACAACTGAATAACTTTAAAGATATATTTTCGAGGGACGTTGCAAAATTTAATTTTATAATATATAATTTCTTGAAGTGACTAAAATTCAAGATATCGCCATTTTCTTTTGACACGAGGATAACGGAGATTTTATAGCTAATTTTTGCTACATCGCAACAATTCAATAAGAAACAGCTGGTTTGGATAATCGAACATATTAACAAGAATTTTATATGATCAATTAAATGAAAATGCTGCCTGAATTGTTAGAGGAAATGGTAATATTGAGCGAACTGAAGCGGGTAATAATCGATCGGTACCCCATGCTCGTGATATAATCTGCGATAGTACAATTGATATAATTACTACCCAAATTACCTGATCTACGAGATAACACGTAGCAGCTTCCTATTGATGATGCTCCTTGTTCGGGATTTAAAAAGTTAATCATAACGATAATAGACTTGTCCATGTACAAGCTTTAGCTAATATCGAGAATTTCACGATGGTTGGCGAAGAATAAATTTGTTGCCGTAAAGAGAAGCGGATTCAAACAATTATCACGAATTTAAACGAACATTTATCCGTTTGGATAAATATGAGATTGATACTAATTAATTCGAGAGCAATTTCATCTTCTTTTACGATAGCATAGAAAAGCAACGAGCGAAATTTTATGTTTTCCTGAATTTTGTTAAAGAATAATCAATTATTCTGACTTATGATTTTTACATTGATTGATGCTCGAAAAATTTTTGTTTCGTCTCCTGAAAAGATTTCGCAAAAAATAAGCTCGGAGCTAAATCTGAGTATCGTCTTTAATATTAGAAAAATATTTATATTATTTAAATGAAACTGATGCAAAGAATTATTTGTTAAACAATCTTCGTATCTAACAAAAGTGTAAAATCAAGAAGTTTATATTTGATGGAATTCAAATATTTGATAGTACGGTAAAAAATACGGTATAAAATAAAAATAAAAATTATTTAGAATTATTTAGAATATAATTTTGCACCGTTTAATTCTTGCTAATTACTTTTCATTATTAAGTATCGGAATTTTATTTTCAAACGATTATTCATTTTTCAATAATCATTTCACACACGATGAAACGTTGTATAGGTTTATGCATACACGCATCGCGCATATATACTACAATAATTTCATCCCTTAAGCCGTTCCAGTATTCTATAGCACAAAAGCCACGCTGTACGCAGATTAAGCTAATTAGTGGATCATTAGAGTGGAAGGGAAGCACCGATAAGGTGTTTTTCTCCATAAAATTTAGCTCCCACTCGTTCCAACGCTCGCCATCGCATCGACTCCCTTCTAAATTTCCTTTTTCTCACTACATTGGTCTCTTGGCTTCTCTTCTTTTCAGCCGATAACGCGTAAATCAGAGAGCCAATGAAACTGAAACCAGTAAAAAAGCTACCTTATATAGACTGTCCTCTTTTCCTTTTCCTATATATCTATGTACATGGTTCGATCGTAAGATCATCACAAGATTCAATTCGGTGGCTCGTTCGGTGGCCATCCGCTTGAAATCTCTTTCTATATGGTAACCGCTGGCGTGATCCTTTCACTATCGGCGTTCACTACCTTTATTGATATCCAAAAGCTTCGGCTGTTTGACGGTTCAACGTAGCATAGAGTATAATCACGAGATTAATAAACTATGATAAAATGAAGTTTATAAGATAGAACTATAAATATAAAAACTGAGCATAAAAATTGATTTTTAATTTGTAGGGAAAGGATAGATATCAGGTTGGACAGACCAAGGAGAATCGGATAAAAATAAGTAGTTATTAAGTAAAAAGTAAAATAAAAGTAAAATAAAAGTAAAAATTAGTAAATGTTAAGTAAAAAGAAAGATTTTTAAGTTTAGAAAGAATTTTTTATTATTAATGGTATAGTTTCTGATAAATATGTCGCGAAATTTCAACAGTACTTTATGACGCTTTCACGTTGCCATTACTCGTGAAATATAATTCAGAGCATGTGTTAAAAAAATGGTAATGTAAGTATCCAAAAAATTTTCAAAATAGGAAAAAGAAGACTGAACAATGTTCTTTCTCGATAACCGACAAAACTACAAAATATTAATACATACGAATATGTTTAAAAAATATTTTACACGAACGAGTGAAGTAAGATGTACCGAAGAGAAGAAATGAATATATTATAAGCCAAACACATGATACTATAAATCAATACTATAAATATTTCGATTTTTCAATACCAATTTATGCTCTTCATCTTTTTATTTTTTTTTTCTACAAGAATCATCTGCTATTTAATATAAAATGCACCTTCGAACATTGTTCATCCAAGAAGAAAGAAATAAACATCCAACATTTAAGGCTTCTAATAATAACTATAGATTCTCTGTAACACAACCGACATTTCAGAGTTGAATCAATGTGTACGACAGGAAGTTGTAGAAACGTACGATCAAGTCGGAAATTTTATTGGATGAGTCCTAAGGGTGGTCCACGTGTTCGACGGCCGATGCAGGAAACTCGAATGGCCAAAACGAAAATCGAAATGGATTTGGCGGTTGAAATAAGAGTCGTAGAAGCGACGTCGTAAAATCGAGAGTTAGCGAGCTACACCTTATGCGGCGTTCCACGGGGTGAAGTTTGCGGTTGGGAAGGGAAAAAATAGGAGCGTAGCCACGCAAAGATGGCAGATTGCCCCGTAGGGATAGAAGTCGGAGTAACAGTGGTGATTCAATAAAGCAGATAACATATAGAGAACAAGGTTGCGGAAAACCGGTTTGCACAGCTGACTGTTGGAAATTTTCCAGGAAATCTCCAGGAAACAGGCTTCTTTAAGTCATTTTCGAGGTACGCAGTGCGAGCACGTGACAGTAAACAATGTTGGTAGATCGTTGCAGAGGTAGAATAAGATCAGAAAGTGGGTACAAAGTTTTGACAGAGAGTATTTTGTGGGTGGGTAGTACGAAGTTGGTGAAATGCTGGAGATTTTCAAAAAGTACGAAGCGAATAGCTTGTTTCTCTTGAGTTTAATTTAAATTGTTAAATCTTGAATAGTATCATTGCTATTATTTTTTTTTTTTGACAATATAGTATGTAAAATAATTTTTGTACCGTCAAACCGTAGTACTATGAAAGAAAAGTATGCGTTGATCAAAATGTATAATATATCTTTCCATATTTTTTATTTGCGCGTAATAATGTATCATTTGTATAGCTCGTGATTATAACGAAAACGTATCAATGAATTTAAGCATTGTTTTCCATTGTTAATCTCCATAATTGTTCGATACGAACCAACGTGTACATAAAGAGAAATAAGAGTTTACAAATGTCTTTTCGTAAGTATAATTCCACTCATATTTTCTCAAAGCGCCAGAAATACTTGTTGAAATGCAAACATAATTAATTTTAAATTCCACAAATAATTGTAGTCTTAGTAAGAGAATGCAGGAAACTTGTAAAACTACTATTTACTGCTTAGGTAAATCTGAACCATTAATTTGCTGAACTTGGGAGAAGTATGCAGAAATGAAATTTTAATATTTAGTTTATAATAGTTTCACATAATAGTTTCACATACAGATGCGAAGGCTTTCATTGTTACCTACTTAATAGAAGTTCTTCGCGTAGCTTTGCTTCAAAGTCCCTTTTGTTTGTTAAATTACGTTGTAATATTTTCGATTTTATACGAAATTGCATTATTGTACTAAAAAATCTATGTTTTCATTCATGTCGCCGTCGATTTTTATCACCGACACGTGTACGTTCATTTTTATAACTGTACGTATATTTGTAACTGAATGTAATATCTTGTAATGTGAGAGGTAACCGTGTATCAGTTTGTGTATGCTTTGAAAGGAATGAGAAAGAACAAAATGTAAGTGAAGAGGAACGGAGAACCGAAACTCGCTAAGTAATTACAGTTGGATGACTTCCCGTGGGAATTCTTGACCCCGATAAACGATGGTGCGAAAAGGAAATTCTCTTATCTGTGTAAATTTTTGATTATTACCTTTTGCTAGCTATTCGATTAAAAAAAAAAAGAGACGCACGAATTGATATTAATAACGATAAATCTATTTTACGAGTATTACAGGTCATACAAAATTCATGTTTCAAGCACTATCGATACGTTCATGCTTCATTAACGACGCTCATTAATGCAAATTTGCTTATTAAATTCTTAAATCAGGCTCATTAGCTAATTGGCAATATCAATTTGCGATTATTAATTTGATCGACGTCGAACACCATTGATCAAGGGTTTAAATTGTGAACACGCTTATAAATCCTGCAAAATCTCAGGTCATAATCTAAGACTATGAACGTTACAGATATATTAAATAATGAATACTTGCAAATTTTTATTGTTTTTGAGAACACGGTTTGTCGAATATTTAGATACATTGCAAACTTTTTAGTTGTACTAAATTGTATTAACGCGGTCTTTTAATAGTTTTGAATAATCTGACGCAATAGGGCTGCATTATATTCCTTCAGTTGGATTTGTTTAGGTTGCGGCTTTTAACGCGTAAATAAAAAGCGATTTATATATTATAAAAGAAAATATTTTTATTTAATAACGTACTGTCCATTGGAATTTCTGTCACCTTTTGTTTTTAAGATTTGAACTGAATTTAGTTACGTATGATAGTCAATTTTGGAAAAGCATACACAGTTTGTGATAATGGCTCCTTATCGATAGCTCACACGATGGTGAAAACCGATGAAATTTCTGTGGCCATTATTGTATGCATACTAATATTGGTGCGAGTCAATTTTAAAGCCAGTGGATTTTTATGCTGCAATAACTGTTGTGTATGACATTTGTTATAGTTTGATATTTCATGTTTAACAGCAGATATTTTCAGGTAGTTGCGTATAATAAATAAATCATAGCTTTCTCGCTGATACGTGTTCCTTTACTAATTCAATGACACCGTGGCTTTATGCGACCCGTTTGACTTACTCTTTCACGGATCCTTCTGCAACCTGTTCGGTTTGCCTTGCGGATGCAATAGTAAACTCAGACTGTGGTCTGTTCCAATGCCTCGCAAATACGTAGGCAAATATGTTCACTTTCTATTCGAGGTGTAGACTGTCGCGACGATAATTTCATGGTATAGGTTTGTCGATTCAACACGGGTCAAAGGAAACACGCCCGCACCGGTATAATTGCAATTTTGCGAATATTTATTTATCTTATAACAAATTTCATCTCGACGATTTAATTCTGGACGATTCTTTACAAAATGTTTCTTATTACACGATAAATATTTGTGTCTTTATTAGTTATTTATTGATCACAATAATTATAAATATGTAACGAGCTCACAATTATGTCCGGTTAAGTCTTATATATAAACACAGTAACTGAATGTAATCGTTATAAGTTACTTCTCACGCCACGATGAAACGTTAACAAATTTAATTATAATTCAACGTGAGGAATTGATTGTAAATACTTTAAGTTAAAAAAAAGAAAGAGAGAAAAGAAAAATGTGGTCTGATAGTATTGGTTCTATTATATGGATTGAATTCCTAATGAATATGAATTGGGGTAAAACAAAAGTAAGACCATTGAACGGTCTATACTGCTTAATCTGAAAAAATCTTCCAATTCCGTAGATTGGATGTGTTCCAATTTATGGAAAATCTGATATCGACAAACGTTCCTTTCTGTTTAAAATATCGGTTCCTGCATTTCTATTTCGATTTAATCTTTTCCACTCTGATGTAGGATAGCAAGAAAAGTAATTATTTCATGGATTTCCTTTTTAGTCCTTTCTTTGAAGGAAACGTTGCATAATTTTATAAATTTGGCGAAGTGTTCATGCTTCGCAACATGATATCGTGAAATTGATTGTTTAAATTGATTTTCATCGGATATATGATAGAATGATTTCATAAAAATTTTGATTAACGTTTGCTTTTACACCGTTATCCAAACAATATATTGTTATTTTGAGATCTGCTGCTTTGTGAATTAAACGGTATCGAATCGAAAGGGTGGAATAATAAAACGAACGATATCGATACCATGTTGTGCGATAATAAAAAACTAATTTACATTTCCTTTAATTGAAAACATTCTTAACACCACAACTACCAACGATTAAAGTATACTTATTTGTACTAAAGAAATTATAATAATAGATATTTGAAAAAAAATACATAATGTGATAGAAACAAATCCTTAACCACATATTTTACAGAGTATCACAGAAGATACTAAAAAATGCACCGTTAGAAATTTATGGAATTTTAAATTATTTTTAAATTAAAAAACTGCTTTGGTAGAGTCAGTCTTTAGCTCTTTGTTTACCATAAAATACTCGACAGAAGACTCGATTGGAAAATCATACTTCTTTGAGAAGAAACTTAAAGCTCATTTATATATCGTCAAGATTCATTTTTAAACTCTTATAAAAACAAGTCTTTCTCATTTCTTCCGCTAACAATTTTTTATGGTGTTAATCCTTAATTGGTTCATGGTGTAATTCTTTATTCACCTGGTTCGCAGAGAGTTAATCTAAATTTAATAAATTTACTGTGATACCATCTGCGAGATTTTTGACGATTTTCTGTTAAAAGTCTAGATAAAGCTTTCTCTCCCTTGCGTTGTATATTTTTTAACACGCCTTTAATTTTCTCTTCTTTGACGCAAATAAGAATACTTTAAACGTCGGTACTCTTTGTGTTAATATCCTGGATATTGTAAATGTTCGGAACATTTTTCTGAGACGCCTTATACGTTTATAAAGCAGAGGAAGGTAGGCGTATCGCCGTACATATTTACTTAAACAACATTGAGAGAAGCGACACACCCTGTTTATCACTGTCAGCTCGAAGACAGAAGACAGGCGAAGAAGAGAGGAGAAGCGAGTGGGCGGACAAGTGGAGTAAATCTACAGCTCGTTTAAGACGGAAACATTCTCGAGACAATTGAATTCATTGTCTTCGAAGAACGTTCTAGGAAACAGAAAGGCGTTATTCTTTTTTTTTTCCTTTTGCCACTCGTAATTATCATCTTACGATTGTTTCAATACCGATTGCAATTTTTCTTCGCGATATTGGTAGAATTTTTAGAATTTAATCGAAGCTACGGTTACCTTTGAAATTATTATACAGAGTGTCCGCGGTAACATTGGATAGTCCCTTATTTTATGATTCTTATGTACTCTGATCCTAGTCATTCAACATTTGCTTAAAATTATGAAAATAGTTTCGTTCTTTTTTTATATATAGACATTTGAATTCGAAGTATTTTTTCTTTTTCCTTTTTCTTTTTTTAACTCTATTCCTGAGTTTAATTTTTAGAATTATGAGACAGTCTGCTGAAAATACGCTGTCCTCGTTTGTAAATTTCTTTCGCGGAAAAATCCTGAGCCACGGAGGAATAATAACACGAAGACAAATAAATTCGTCGATACGAATGGTTCTTCTAATTATATCACCGTACGCGATTATTTACCGCTGTTTGAAACGACTGAAAGACTGAAAATTGTATAACGCATTGATTGCGTTCTTTTGAAAGTCTAAACGCACGTCTGACCATACGATAAACATTCGTCACTGCTTCCGAATATTCCGTTCATTGTACAGTTTTTGTTGTTGGCGAGCGAAACAAGATTCGTTTAGAACCGATAATTGTGTGAATTAAACGGATAATCATTTACTTGATCGATTCAATTATTATCAAGTAACGAATAAATAACGTTTAAATTAAGCAGTTCAATTTGTGACTACTTCTTAAAAGTATTTTCGTTTTGTTATAGTTTGTTATCCATGTTAGACGTGACAAGTCTAACATTATATTTATGGTATAATTATACATTATATATCATATTTTTTATTTGTTCCTGTATCTTTTATCTTCAGCCAATTCTACTGCAAAATTATCTACCAAAAAACTGTCTTCAACCCCTTGACTACGAAAGGCGCATATATACGCTCTCCAATTTTTTGTAAACTATATTACTAAACTGATCTAACTAGGTAGTGCTGTTGCTAAGCAACTGCCTGTTTATATTTACTTTGTAAATACACATATTGTGCTTCTACGTGAACAAAATTTACATTTCTGTTAATGAGCATAACGTTTTGTGACAATCAGCCACGGCGACTGACCTACATATTGATTCGTGCGCTAGTGTGTCGCAGCCAAAAAGTTAACAACGTAGAATTTTATTGCTAATACGATATAAACGAATAAAGAAAAAAAAAGTTACAGGAACGCGAAAGAGAATACGCGAGAGCACACGCATGGTAGTACACGCGGCACGATTGAGAAAAAGCAGAAATCAATGACACAAAAAAGTAGAGCGATGCTATTACGCTTTCCATCCATATGAGGGTGCATCGAGTGTTGCGTACGCGAAATCTGGAATTAATACTCGCACCGATTCGTTTAACGAAACGCGTTAAAGGAACGCGTTAAAGGAATAAAAGATATACAAGTTTAGGACCAAGCGATACTTTTGTACTTTCATTGCGGATGCTGCTACAAATTTAATGTCTGCTCCTCTAAAAGCTATGACTAAGAAAAGATGATGGATGATTCTGGTGGAGTTAACAGGATACATAGTGGCAGAAATCTCGGACAGAAAAAAGTTTAAATAATTTCATCAAGATTGGAAGGCGTCAGGATTCTGGGAATATAAGTTTGGCCACTGGAGCTCTCTTATAAATTATATACAAAACGTCTTCGCGCGATGCGTCGAATTCTCTTACGATCAGCCATAATATACAAGAATATAGATAAGTCGAGCTCCCTTATAATCGGATATAAAATATACAAAACGTCGCTGTGCGATATCGATAAATAGTTTGAAACCTATTTCCAACAAATATAATGCTGTGTTGCGATCGTGATTAACAGTGCACGGTATAATTTGACCTTTTGCTAGAATTCATAATTTCAGCTTATTCTCTTCACCGAGGCGAGTGTTTTCACTAGCCATTTTCTTAGCAACAATTTTTCCATGGAAATTCCATTAAATTGCTGTCAGTCACGTAGACTCCGTAGCAATATTCAACTTCTCGTTTAGCTCTCCTCCTCCCTGCCTGCGCTTGTAACTCGCATAAGAGAACAGTTAAAAACTGTTTCGAACAATGTAGCGGGGCTTCGACGATGAGAAAAATATTTAAAACTCGCTTTCAATGGATTTCGAACGGCAACCAGTCATTTGCAGCGGTTACACAGACATTATTTGACGTAAACCATTTTAGCCTGGCCCGACAAAATAGTCGGATAACTGTCCTGGGGACAATAACGACGCAGTGTGAGCCATACAATATGCATCCGAAAATTGTATCCCGCAACTCTTGATTCCAATCGGTGCTCTCTTCCGCGTCGCTGTACTTGGAAACAAATTTGTTTTAAACGCCTATTTCCTGCCCGATTCACGGAAAGTTGCAATTATATTCCTGTAACGCGAGTTATTAGAGTTACTAATTTGAATTATTTCTCGTTTTTTTTTCTCTTTTTGTTCCATTGCCTTTAATTGTTCAACGATGGATATTTTTGCGGCTGGTTCTAAATTAGCCCGTTTAAATATTTTCAGTAACGATTTTGGTATCGGTGAAAAAAGGTAGAGAATTTAAACATTATCGATCATGTTTGATGTAACTGGATAAAACAATGGAGTCGTACTATTGTTGTGGGAATTTAATTTCAGTTGAATTCAAAAGCAAGAATTAATGCTACGTTGGTTGAAACAAATATAAGTGGAGAGGCAATAGAGTTGTGAGGATTGAAAAGATCAAACTCGAAACGAGAAATTCATAAAAGCTTTCACAAAGATCGGTTTTACATATTAAAAGGAGGCACGTTCTATTTGGCTGAAATAATTGGAAACGATAAACGCGGAAGTTAATCAACGGTTGATTGAATTCGCTGACGATAATTAATAGAAATTAGGAAAAGAAGCGCGGGGAATATTTCCAATTATTACCATGTAAAGCGTGATATCCTTTGTCAGAAAATTTTCCATCGAAATCCTCTTACAGAATTCTGTTTAAATGAAATCCTCGTTAGGTTTCGATCGACGTATTTTAGGACTTCGTTGCCACATAATTTTCTAAATGAAGATAAATAAACTTCAAATGTGTAGAATATAGAAACTATTTTCAATGATCACACATTTTTAATAATGCTTGCATGGAATGTTTAACCCTAAAAGTACCATCAGATTTCTCAATTGTACTTCGATGTAAAGTTATCTTCACATTTTTATTTCTTATCTACTACGACTTAATTTGTTAATTATTTAATCTTGAATTTATTATCTATAGTGTTTTACGGAGTAATTTGTACAGAGTAAGCTATTAAATAAAATACTTCGTACTGTGTCCTATATACAATACGCTTTAGACCCTCCAAATTAATAGATGACACATGTATGTATTTCAGGTAATAACATTAAGTGCTTTATTCTGTATATTCAGTGTTTACCAAGGAGTACGATTCGCTATATAATCAGATAATTGGTCAGTAGTATAGTTTCGTACAGGGTCGAACTTTGAGAACAGCGTGATACACTGTGCAGGCAGAAAGCGAGAAAGTAGTATAACCCCGCGAATAGTCAGACACAGGTCTATACGTGCTTACGTTAAATATTCGATAAACACTGCTATAATTTTTAACGCGATTTTACACCTGCGAGTGGTATTACTTAATACACACATCATGAGATACTCAGCAATTATTGTTAACAATAATTATCGTTAATAAACATTTTATACGAGCAATCATATTTCAACTTGTATAATCAGAAATACTACTGTATCAAGCATCGTCTTTTCTAAGTGTCCGAAACTTTTATATTATATTGGTAAATTGTTAAACAAAAATTTAATATTTTAAAATAATAATATTAAAACGTTTGTCATTTATTTTTTTTTTTTTTAATTAATGAAATGAACGGTATGGAAAATAATTTTTGTCGTTAAGTAAAATCATATTTTATAGTATATTTTTCACTTTGTCAGTAAACTAGCTGTAAAATGGAAGTAGATACACAGAAAAAATAAAATTACAAAGTTTTAAACAGACATTTAACATCCATTGAGGTATTACTTGTACGGGTATAAGTCTCAGGCGTTTTGCGAGCTAATCGACACACCGCTCTAATCAATGGGCCTCGTCTCGGTTTTCAGTTTACGTAGTAATAACCGGGATATTTCGCAGTATTCGATACTCTTCGAAACCCTCGCTGATCCCCATTCAAGCCATTCTTACGTATACGTTGGTTTTAGCCAGCGGAGATTGATATTCCTAACATTCGTTGAAACGGCTGGCTTTACGGCAGCTTTCGCGTTGAAAGCTCGCTTGGATGCGGCCGTACCTTGCTGTAACCTGTCTTCTTCTTTCGTTTCAAATTCTGAGCCTTCTATCTCCATTCTCGATCCCCTTCCACGTTCCCTTCGACCTCATTTTTTTCGTTTCTTCGCTCTTTCATAACAACACACCTGCAACTTGTTCTACGCACGGTTATTTTCTTGAAAACTAATTTTGCATCGCTTTTTTCGCAAAAGAGAATCCTGCGACGCTTTTAATTACAACTACTATAGAATTAAATTTCAGTTATTTCGTTATACTTGCTGTGTTTTCATTTCGGTTTCTTTATTTTCTATCATTCTTTATTCAACTTTAAATTGCACTACATTTCGTTCTCAATAGATTTCATTACGTAATTATGTAATACCTTATTATATTATACCACTCATTGATAATTGATTTTTAATAATATATTTTTCAATTTTTAATTCATTACCTTTGATTTAGAATTTTTCCTCTTATGATTTAACTTCCTTTCTTCAATTTCGCTTCCGATTAGTTATTTTTATTTTCGCGCCATTCACTTCTCGATTAAAATACGTATACAAGGTGTCCGCGGTGACACTGGTCAGTCCTTCATTTCCTAATTTATTGCAGACAGAAAACATTTTTTATTAAAATTCTATTATACAAGGGGGCACATCTTACGGCCGATTTTAATTATTTTTGCCTTGATAATTAATTTTAAGCGAGGAATGGTCGGAAGATGGTAGCTTGTAAGGAAGGGAAATAGAGGTTGACGATTAGTTAGTTTCAATTCGAAATCAACCTCCTAGGAAAACGTAGGAAGAGGTAACGCGGAAATGCGTAGGTAAATGCTAATTGCGAGCGTCGAAAAGCATGCGAGAGCCTGATATTAGGGCAGGTAAGCTGTAACTGGGATGCGCGATGTCTCATGATACAGAAAATTAAAGAAATTACTTTACAGCTATGGTTTGCCAACTAGGAAACGAGACTTTCTTAATAAAGCTCTTACCGTCCGAATTGGAAGTAGCTAATTAAATCATTGAAAAAAAAAAATATATATATTAATACACAATTCTCGGGAGTTTAATGGAGAGCTTCAACTGTCCGAAGAGAAGCAAAGGCCTAAACGAGTGGAAATTGCGTTGCAAGGTCGGGGACAAGCACATCCTGAGAGCAACGGAACAAGGATTCTAGAAAATCGTGTTCAGTATTGCACTTTCGAAATATAATATCGCGTTTCCAATAAACGACGCCGGGAAAACACGATCGATCACATGAAATTCAAGCTCGCCCACCATTTTCTAAAGGCTTCCGAGCATTTCCAAGATCGAACAATGCGATCGCGGAGCTGAAGGTAAATCCTCGCTGAACGAGGTTCCTTGACCGTACGGTTTCCAAAAAACTCACCGCCCAGGGAGGAAGATTTTAAGACGAGCTATTATTCTCGCTCGTACGTTGCGTTTCCGAAACGCTCTCGAGTGTCTCCTAATTTTTCATCGCTCGTCCGGAATGGAAGTGAACCGGGGCGCTTTAGAGGGAACGTCGCCTTAATCTTGTTGGCCTTAATTATAATACCTTGCTACACACTTCGAAGCGACGAATAATATCGTTAGTCGATAATAACCGGGGAGACGGTCCCCGAGAGGGGGAAGCGAGCGGGGACGTTTAATAATTTGCAGTTCAGCCTCGTTGAGCCGGAAAAATGGCCGTGCGTGGAATTATTATCCTGTGGAGGTCTTCCACGTTCGGGAGCCGCGGCGAACTGGCTTTACAATTTACGGGAATGGAATTTTCTGCTGAACGGACCAGTGGGATTCCCGATCGGAAGGCTTGCTAAAAAGGATATCGTTTGTCACGATGATCCCCTCAGCCTTGTTTTGCGATCGCGCGCCTGCGCCCGTTGCCGCGAAAAATTTAGGTGAGTTTGTGTTTCTGATGGATAAGCCTGTCGGCCTTCAAGGTGAGCTGTGAGATAACTTTTTTGGTTTATTAAGTATTTAGCGGGGTGGTAGAAGCGGAAGGGATGGTGTGTAAGTTTCGTGCAAGTTTACGGGATTAGTTTATGGGAACTGTATAAGGAGAATTCTAGTTTATGTTAATTGATACGGAAAATCATAAAAGTAGATACACTCGTCAAATTTTTGTTACAATATTCTGTATCGATTGTGGGAAGCACATTTGAACACGTTTGAGTCGAGTTAAAGAATTCTGTAAAAAAATACAATGTTAGAGGTGATAAATTCTGTTTGACTGTGTATTTAGAGTCAAACTCGCGGATAGCACGTCAACTTTCATGTTCATTAACCTTTAAAATTACGTACGAGAATTTCTATACAGTGGATCGCACTCAAAATCGTATAGACTATGAAAGAGAATAACTTTTTTAAAATCGAACCAAACGACTTGAATTCTTGTGAGAAGTTAGAAAGAGCAGTTTACCAGACGACGCGCAAACAAATGTTTGAGAAAATTGCAATTGGTCGAAGTCGCGACCATATTTTATAACTGACATAAATCTACAGAATGTGTGTTTTTAATTTTAATAACAATTCAATTAACTGCAGCTTCTTCGAAAATATTTTTACACGCCATCTGGTGAACTAATTCTAACTTCACAAAAGAATTCAAGTCAATTTACAGAATAACTTGCTGCAAAATAAAAAATCTAAATAAACGGCAGAATACAAATCCCGCTTACGAAATTTTCCCCAAATCCACGTACCGGTCTTCATTCTGTTTTTTTTTTTTTATACGGAAAAAGAAAAACTAAGAGGCAAAACAGAATATAAATATAACTTGCCAGCCAACATTAACAACTCTGAACCGAACCGAAATCCTCTCGAATCATAAAGATGTCCATGTTTAGGGGCTGCATATGCTCGGCCGTTTCCTGGCGGCGGTATGCTTCCGTAAAGCATCTCCTCGGTTTCCCGGCTGAACGAGACTGCTCCGAAAGATTTCACTGGATTCGTCGAACTCGCATATTTTTCGATCCTCTTTGCTCTACCTATCCCGAGAAGAAACTCGCGCTTAGACACGGTCGTTGCGCTCGTGCTCGCATCTGTATGTGTGGATGATCGCGTGGCTGTCTCTGGTGCTGGTCCAAGATTGTATACGCGCCCTGAAGGGTGTGTTTCGGGGGGAGAGGATGGTGGAAGGTATCGCAATGCTTGGAATGTTTAATACCGGCGCAACGACACGGCACGGAGAAATGGTCGGCTTCAGCCACGGAATAAATCTCGCGGAATCATACCTACCCGTCGCCATTTCTTGTCTGCCAGCAGACAACCACTTGAAAATTTTTCAGGCTGCCGGTGAAGCGAAAACGCTTATTGCGCCCCGATGCAAGGATGTTCAACTTTTTGTTCTGCCACCTACTATCTTCTCTTCAACGGTTTTTAAGGAGATTTCGTGATTTCAGGATTGTCTTAGCGAAGGATCGTGACTGCGATGTGGGATTAAAGTATACCAATCCCGAAATGTTTACTTGATGAATCGTGTAATTGGATCTGTCGCTTCTCGACGAGGGTTGATTCGCTTTGTCACCGCCGACAGAAGAGTAATTATTTGTCAAAGTGGGTGGGTAGGTTGTATGAATCGACGTTTACCGTTACCGATTATGGTGTTACCGGATGTTTTGAAGGATCTCGGATGTGGGCGAAGAATGTTACGACTTTAATAATTAAATGAACTTACGTGTGATATCTACAATGTCGGGTTAGTAAAGCAGGAATTATTTATAGTAAGAGAAATAATAAAAATATGAAGATGAGTCTTAAGAAATTTAGTTACTTGGAAATTTTGTTTAATTTAATAATGTAGCTTTAATTTCCCGAATAACTGCATGTCTACATATTTTCAGAAAAAGGTTCATAGACAGACTTTTACCTCATTACCCCTTTATAGGATTATATAATATTTATTGCATACAGGATGTCCACTTTTCTAATTAAGATTTCTATTTATTATAATTAAGAATTCTAACTAACATTTTCTAATATATTATACACAGAAAAAATTTTTTTGTTTACCTTATTATTTAATAAGATACGAAGGTCAAGTTCGTAATGCTTTTTAAGACGAATTCATCAATCCTCCGTGTACCTGGTCGATTTCAATTAGTTTTTAAAACACCGAGCTTAGAAGCTTACTGGATTTTACAATACCTTAGGAAATAAAGGACTGTCCAATGTTACCGAGGACACCCTGTACATAATAAAAGATCTTTCTCTTTCATTCTGTCCGTCAAAACAAAATCTAAAAAAGAAACGCAGAGAAACAAAACCTGAAAAACGTATTCCCCATCAGTATTCATAATGCGATTCCGTGTACGTACGTGGCTGGAAGGATCAGCATAAATTTGTTTCGCTTTCATCCCCGGCACTAACAGGCTCCTCGTTGCACCAATGTTTTTGCTGACCGTCAGGATTTCGTCATTTGTCGCTTGACAAGTGGCCGGTTTTTCAACGGCGAGCAAAACGTCCCGTTAATTACGCAGCCTTACTCGCCGACAGTCAAATACGTACAACCTTAGCGGCGTGTTAGCGAGCCTTTAAGTGACGAGACGAGCCTGTCGTCCTGGTACGCGATGTTTGCCAGGAACGTTTAATTGCGACCGCCACGAGTGGACTCAGCGGCAGGGACGTTCGTTAGAATTTCATTAGTAAGTTCGGACGAGGCGGAGTGATTCACTTTGAAAGGATCGTCTCTTGCACGCAGACACTAAGTCCAAACGTTGTATTTGTCGCGTGTTTACGCAAACCTTTTTCGACTCGCGATTCGCACGATTGTTGTTGGCGTGTTCGTGTACGCTGTTAAATTCGTGTACTAACAGTGTGCCAACAGGGTGGACGGTAAAAAAAGGAGAGGGGGACAGGAAAGGTTTAACGATGTTATTTCTTAGTGGTCTTACGGTAATTGTTCATTTCCTCCGTTGGGTCGGTTTAATGGACGCCTGTTTCAGGAATTGGATCGAAGCGGAGAGAAATTATAGGTTAATAGATATTAGATGTTACTTAAATATCATTAATAGATGGTATAATATTTATTGGTCATTAAACAAGGTGTTAAATTGACCGAGAAAAAATAGTATTACGATAAAGTTGTTATACTTTTATCCAGTAGTATACATAAATTATAAAACTATTAGGCTGTCCCAAAAGTTTCTTTCGTTTTATTAATAAGCATTAAACGCATAATATTTTATGTTTTACTTTAATTTAATTTTATACTAATATAACTTTATTTTAATTTTATTATTATATTATATAGGATCCGTTTCGCTCTATTATTTTTCTCCATCTTTGGTTTAACAGATAAGGCTGTATAATTATATGAAGATAACGAAGGAAATTTTTGAGGCAACCTATTTTTAATAAAATCTCATAGAAACAATAAATAACAACGTAAAAACTCCTATTTGTTCAAAGGATAAACCTGTTCCCGATAGCCCATATAATTTGTCGCGTTGCAGGATATTCTGGTAACTTGATCTATAATACTATTTGTGTACTTGGCTCGCCGAGGTGGCCCACCAGTGACAAATACACCAACCACTTTCTTCGTTTCTTTAATATCCTTGTCGTACGGATCGCTAGAATACGTTGGAAATTTGTCGAAGCAACCAGAGTGATTTCCTCCTGGTTTCTTCGGAAATGGAATGTAAAGTCGACCAGGACCCATCATTTTAGGCGTGACTTCGATTGGTCGTACGTAAGTGGGTCCAGGATCTTTATCCTCGTAAGGATTCGGCGGGAAATGATCGAGTGGTGCGCTGGCATACAGAAATCGACCCACGGCTTCTATTGTTGCATTCGAGAGGAAATATTAGTATGCGAGGTGTTTTGTGATAGTATTGTGACAAAGCAATCGTCAAAGTTATTTTTTGTATAAGTAAAATTATATTTTTGTTACTTGAATTTTTATTTTTCGAGGAATTGTACTACTCGAGTATTTTGTCAGGTATATAAAAGTGTATTTTTTATTTTAGTATTTTTTTCGTATTTTTTTTAATAGTGTAGAACATCGCGTAATATTTTTAATAGAAGTAAAGATAGAAGCATTATACCATTCTTTGTATATTCGTTACTTTCCGTGGAATAATTTTTTAGTGCAAGCGTTATACAAGTATTTTAGCTTAGAAAAATAGGTTTTTCAATATTTGGTAATTTTCTAGAGATACGGTTTAGAAAATAAATATTCAGCTTCGCTAGCTGCGAATGAAGTTATCATTCAGATTTATTTCCAAGTTTTGCAAATATTTTTAATCCTCGGAAATGCACGAGACTGTAAATATAATAAATTTACGTTGAATAAGTATCACCTGAATCAATATTATCGAAGTAGAAAAATTGTTTAAACAAAGAAAAGCAAACATGCTCGTTACCTTGTTTATCGATTTGCTTGCTGATTTTAAATTCTTTGTGAATTTAAAAGAGAATACTATTTTTTAAATCAAGCTCCATGCACGTGGAATACGTTCTATAAACTTCTACGGTTTCCATTTGTATCAACAATATCTATTTCCTTGAATCCTTAAGTTTCTTTATCATTTTTTTAAAGCTTTAAATTTCTTTATCATTTCTTACTTCAACGTAAATTATCCGATACATTTCTTTTTTAGTGTTTTCTTAAAATACACTCATATCCTTACTTTCACTTTCAAATTTACACGAATCAAGTATTTAATGCAACAATTTAATATTATATTTTGCCGTACAATTTTCAGGCTATAAAGCCTCCAAATAGAACTATTAAAACGAAAGATACAAGTATCTCGGTTGCGAGAACATTTTTATTCAACGTGACACGCTACAAAAGTGGCTGTACCTAATTAACGTGCTTTCCTGGTAATAGCTAAGCCAATGAATGCAGTCGGTTTAGTAAATTCTGCTTTTTTTTTTTAAGTCGGCCTCCGCTACTTCTTAAATCAGTCTCGACTGAAGTTTGAAAGCTTGCATAGAGCGCAGTGAAAGAGACACGGAAAAAAAAGCTAGTCTAAGCGTGGCAAGGTTTCATTTTCCTGCTTTCCTTACGACAAAAATGTAATTAGTTGCGCTGGCTCGGGAAACAAAATTCTACCGAAAAAAGAAAGCGTAAGCAAGGGAAAGCGAGAGTCTCCAATCTCCTTCCGCGTTACGAGCTCTCTTTATATTACTTTCTTGCTCGGCAATATTGTCTGTCGCGTCTACTACTCCCAGAAAAGGGTAATGAACAAAAAATGAGAAATAAGAGCCGGACTGGCACGACGAATACAAAAATTAGAACCTAGCTGGCACTGCAATATACGCGTGGGTATTTTTATTTTGTACAAGTGTTAAGTTTTATTCGAGAACAAGAAACATTTTTCGTTTGTTTATGTTATTTAACCGACGATTGGTAAAAAATGTATATTGAATTTTTTTTATATTTATTTCTATCCTTTTCAACACATTTTAAGTGGCTCTAGGTATTAAGACTGTCTCTGAATTGTTTATTGTGTAAAACAAAAAATATTTTTCGATTCTACAAGTACACTTGATTAAATACAAAATGAAGTTTCACTGTTTCCTTTTTTCTCTTTCATAGGCGATTTAGTTTACTTTATAAACGAATTCCTTTCCTATTGCTATATTTTTTCGTTGCCAGTTTTTAAATTAAAAGGAATGATTCAATAACCTCCTGAAAGGTACGTGATCCTTCATGACCTGCTTCTAAGAACAAAGTTCTTTTTTACTGCATATAAAAGCAGCCTTATGCTTAAGGTTTGTGCAAATTCGTTTAATGTAGCATTTTATACTGTCTATAATTTTTTTAACGTTTCAAGTACCATTTCAGTTTTTATTTTCAACTCTGTTAAGAACGATTTTAAAATACGTGTCTCATAGTTATTGTACACAAAACTACTAACTTTATTCCGTTTTAATTTGCAAGAATTCATCGAAGAATATTAAAAAAAAAAAAAAA
>SMSQ01015562.1:8119-21112 GCA_019453375.1 Ctenoplectra terminalis
GATTAAACAAAAATAAAATGCTATTTTGTTAGTAGTACTCAATTATACCGTACCTGGATACCCAGACGGTGAATTCATATATTAACGCTTTGACGATCGCTGACACGGACGCGTGATTTCGCTAGCCAGCAGTTATTGTCTGGGATCGCGTTGATGTGACTTCGCGTTGCCAATAATTGTATCATTAATCGGTATATAAATCGGTTGTATAAATTATTTGAGAACCGCGATTTGATATTCGTCTGTTAATTAACACTAGAACTATCGGCGATTAAAGCACACTTGTTTCTACCGAAAAAATCGTAACGAAAGGTATATAAAAAAGTACGCGATGCAAGGTAAACAAAGCTTTGTCTACATTTTTAACAGAAAATCGCGGAAAATTGCTTCTGAGATGCCATAGTCAGTTTATAAAATTTCTATAAAAAATTATGAATGGGTCATTTTGATCACTTTGATAGTTCTAGTATTAATCTCGGTTGTTTTTAGATTCATGCCTTTCACCCTTAACATTTTTCACGCGGCTCACTTTACTTATTTTAGTTTGAAATAGTATTTCGCTGCCTTTCTATCGCGATACATAATTTAAACCATTAGATTTTCCCAAAAGTTTCTTTCGTTTTATTAATAAGTATTGGACGCATAATATCCATCTCTCGTTTAACTGATAAGTCTGCATATTTATATAAACACTGCCAAACGAAGCCGTTGCGTGAAAGACAACGAAAGAAACTTTCGGGACAACCTAATAGTTATTCTCTTTTAACGTTGAATATTTTATAAAAAAAAATTGAGGTTATATTACGAAGTTTAAATAATGGTAGCTTTAGTACTCTTCTTTCTATAAGTATATTATAAAAAGTATCGGCGGCAGGTGAGAGTCCTAGCGTGAAATGTGCGGATGTTAAAGTGTTACGCGTAGTTTATTAGTGATAGTTCTTGCCTTATTGATTGTGCTCGACCTATGTGACTAGGGATGGGTCCAGAGTACCGAAAAAGAGTTATTTTCTTGAAGAAATATCAACATAAACGGAAAAATTTACAAACAGCAACGTTCGAGTCATATCCGTATAGTATTCAGATGTGTCGCCCAAAAGAGATTGATTTCTAATCAATGTTATTTTTAACATAATAATAAATATTCATTGCTACTGTTCTAATCGTTCGGCTACAATTTTCAATATGGATCACATACTAACTATTTGGTTGTCCCGAAAATTTCTTCCGTTATCTTCATGCAGTGGCTACGTTTGGCAGTGTTTATATAAACATGAGGGCCTAATTCTTTAAATAATTTAAATGAGAGATGAACGAAGATAACAGAGCAAAATGGATCATGGAAATAATAATATATTATAATAAAATATTATGCGTTCATTACTTATTAATAAAACGAAAGAAACTTTTGGGACAACCTAATACATATATGTGGATAACCGGGTACTTTAGATATTGAACAACCATATAGTCAATTTCGAGCTTTAAAATAGCTAACAAACTTTTTACAAATTTCAAGATTGAAAATATTAACTTGGGTAGAATTGATCAAATACCGAGGATTCGACTGGATTTGTTAATATTTTTACGGAAACATAAAATTTTAAATGAGAAAATTTTCAGTACCCCAAACTATGTATCTAAATCTCAAATTTATGGTATTTCATTTTTAGTGTTGCAATTTCTTTGACGAGTAGCGTATGTACCATAGGTGGGAACGTGCGGCCTTCATAAAATCTAGCTCTTGTATTAATTATCATTTAATTATACACATCACGAAAATTTGAAAATTAATAGAATTAAATAGATATTATAAAAAAAATTATAGCAGCCTCCATGAGTGTCTTACGCGACCTTCATAAAATTTAGCTCTTGTATTAATTAACATTTAATTGTATAGATGACAATTTGAAAATTAATAGAATTAAATAAATATTATAAAAAAAATTATAGAGCGCTGCGTGAGTTTCGTGTACGGCCTTCATAAAATATAGCTCTTGTATTTATTAACATTTAATTATATAGATGACAATTTGAAAATTAATAGAATTAAATAAATAGTATAAAAAGAAAAAATTATAGTGGCCTCCGTGAGATTCTCATGCGACCTTCATAAAATTTAGCTCTTGTATTAATTAACATTTAATTATATAGATGACAATTTGAAAATTAATAGAATTAAATAAATATTATAAAAAGAAAAAATTATAGCGGCCTCCGTGAGATTCTCATGCGACCTTCATAAAATTTAGCTCTTGTATTAATTAACATTTAATTATATAGATGACAATTTGAAAATTAATAGAATTAAATAAATATTATAAAAAGAAAAAATTATAGCGGCCTCCGTGAGTTTCCTCTGCAGCCTTCATAAAGTCTAGCTCTTGTATTAGTTCATATTTAATTATATAGATCACGACAATTTGAGAATTAATAGAATTAAATAAATATTATAACAAAAAATAATAGCGGCCTCCTTTATGACCGCCTAATTTAAATATAGCCTCTAATGGTAAAAAGGTTCCCCAGCTCTGGTATATACCGTAAGCTCTTGAACTCTGACGGTGAATCGAGGCATCGAGCGCAGCTGACGAGCCGATCGCGTGGCCGATTTCTTGAAAAGCCTTGCGCGTCTCGTGAAAGCCGATCCCTCGAGCAGGAAGAGCGACGCGCGACCGTTTATCGTGCGCGCATAATCTAATTGCGTAGCTGGCCGGTGAACTGTTTAACATTAAACCGATTGCACGGTTTAGTCACAGTCTCGGTGTCGGGACACACGTGCGTGCGCCGTTCTAAACGGATTGACCCAAAGAAAACCTCTGAAATGACATAAATAACGATGGCATGCACACGGTATCGCATTTATGTAACGGGAGTAAGTACAAAGTACAAAATGTGGTCCCAAAGACTCCTTTAACCCTTTCGCAGTTTAATACGGCAGAGTCGTTGTAATAAATTTTATATTTTAAACCGTACCGTACGCAACGCAAGGTAAATCAGGAATTATTCCGAGAGGTTAAATAAAATACGTGGGCGTTTTAAATAAACTCCATTTTATATTCCAACTGTTCACCGCGAAATCCCGTACAAGACTGTCCTTTGACCATTCGTTGGCCCGTGAAGATGTCCCCTGTCACCATGGCCTGTTTTACTTTACATTGCCTTTGGCTCGAAGAAATTTCCCTTACCCCTTTGCCCTATAACCACGAGTCACACTCGTGGCGCCGATTCTTGATAAAATACAATAAAAACACACAATATTTATGATAAAGTTCAATTCTAGTTTCAACTGTAATTTAAATTTACAATGTTGAAAATTAGCGGATATAAAATACGTATAATATTTCAATACTTTGCGTTCGACAGAGTGTCAAAGACATGAATAACTATTGCTGATATGTATTGTCGCTGATGTAGATAGGAATATTTCAAAACGACAAAGTTTGCAGAGGTTTGGTTTATTGTTACTATACAGGTACCGTGCGAGGGCTGACATAGAATGAATCCGCCCCGCACTTTTTTCCGCGTTCTTATCCTAAGCTCTCCCTTCTTCTTTTCCCCATCCCTGGCAGGGGAAGATTTTGAGTGTTCTCCACGTGCCGATCACGTGGAGCCAAAAAGGCATGTCTTCGGGCCGCGCTGACCCTGCGCCCGGACACGCCGTAACGGAACACGGCTGGCAGCGTTTATGATAGGGTAGTCTATTCAACTAGGCTGGTACAAAATTGTAAAATAACTTCGCCAACTTGTAGACTTCAGGATAGGCTTAATTGCCTACGCTTAAACATCTGCAAGTGGTCAATATTATTTCCTACCAACGCTGCGAGCCATGTGCCGCTACAGTTTGAAGATTGAAGAAATCGTAAGCCAAGGGGTTAAAAGGGGAAAGCGCCTCGACAAAATGCGCGCAGCCTGCTTCAGCTATTCGCTTACCGCGATTTTCTAACAATAACTTACAAGGGACGTTCGGTGACCCGAAAATTGGACAAAATTTGAAACTTTGCTGGTTTCCAGAAGACCTCGAACTAAGTATCGCGCTATTTTATTTTTTATTCGCTGATATTCGGTTTTTCAGGGTGAAAACAGCCCTTGACCCCTTAACCTACAACTACGGGCATAGCGCGTGGTAGATGATCAGATCAAACGTAAATATTACGGGTGTACCCGTAATACGATGATTAGGCCTGTTAAAATACGCGCCGTTTATTAAAAAGAAAACACGGATGACGTCGGCCATAGGCGAGTTGCCTAACATCTGTGTGCTCTCTCTGATAGATTCGTCTAGTATTCTTTTTTTTCTTCCTCACATAAAAAACTCTTTAAGTAGACACGTTAAAATTATCGCTCTTATTCTTCTTTGCTGTTCTCTCTGATATTTCTTTGAATTAAAAGGGAAAGGTAACTCTTTATAATTTATGTAAAGGGAATCTCATTAAGAATATATATGTATAATTATAATAAATAAAATATACATAAATTTCATTTCGACCGACCACGTGGATCCATATAACCTAATCACCTCCCGCAACAGGGCCAGATATAAATATTAGCGGCGGCGTCCTAAAGTTATAAATATTTGTGGAATATGTGATAAGTAATTACAACCTGATGTAATAATTGTGGTAGGTGCAAGTACTACAAAAAGTTTATTTTTACAGAAATCAGTAATACAAGATTAATAATCTGCAATGGTGTGATACAATTCGAAACATTCTGGTTGATGTAAGGGAACTTTGCACTTCTTACACTCCCACGTTGTTTCTCTACGTTTTTTATTTTTTTGGCAAACTCTACAAGGTTTTGACGGTCTTAATTTTGATTAACCCTTAGACCACTGTTGGGGCCTATTGGCATCCGAAATATATTGGCTTCCCGGTACTGTAGGTGCCAATTGGCGTTAAAATCAAATTTCGCTTCTTTCGCCCATTTAAAAATTTTTCAGTATTTTGAATATTTTAATATACTTCCTCGGAAATGCATGTCTAACGAGAAATTTCGCCGTACCGAGTGGACGTCGCAAGTGAATTCGTACCGTACCGTACGGCCAGTGCGTGCCAAAGTCTGTCGCAGTCAAAGGGTTAAAATTGATTGGCCCGATCATCGTACTAAACAAGTCGTGCGAACTTGTTTACGTTTTCGGCCCAAAATTCTCGAACGTAAATCGTAAATTAAGGGGTTAAGGTTACCGGTGTGCTTTCCTATTTTCCTATGTATCTTGCAAACTGTAACAGATATCAACAAATTTTTAGATCGAGAATTTAATTGTTTCCTATGTCCTAAAAAACTGTGTAATAAAATCGTTAAACATTTATCGTTTAAACGAAAACGAAACCCCCATCACCCTTATTTTCGAAAATTTTCATTTTCTTGTCCGGTCAAAAAATGCCAACCATTCCGAACCATATAAAAATCCGGTAAATTTTTGTTATGGAAAAGAAGATTCCCATGCTACGTCTCACCGTGCAGCGTATGGAAAACCTACTCTGTTGCGAAGTGTCTGGTGTAAGAAGTATCTCTGTTTCGAACACTTTTTTTAATAGCACCATTTATGTAATACATATGAACCATGAAAGATGAATCGTAGATACGTGTGCATACGTGGCTGTTATTGTATGTACTTTAATTATATAGTGTAGGAAAACAGGAAAGCACACCGGAAACTTTAACCCTTTCAACGCTATGAACCCATATATGCGTTCTCACACAATCATTCGATTTTGGCTATGAACCCATATATGCGTTCTCACACAACCATTCGAGTTTGGCTATGAACCCGTATATGCGTTCTCACACAACCATTCGAGTTTGGCTATGAACCCATATATGCGTTCTCACACAACCATTCGGTTTAGGTTCGGGTTAGATATATAAAGATATATAAAAGAGATAATATATAATTAGCAAATATATAATTTAATACTGTTATATTGGTCATGTTACTGTTGCTTAATGAAATAAATGGTTATTAAGGCTTTTGAAGTCACCACATAATTTACTTCAGTTACAATCAATATACCTTGCAATGAAAATTCAGTCTTTTTCGTACGGAGTGGGCAGTCCACGGCGCACGCTTAACGTCGGACAACTCAGCGCTGAAAAGGTTAAGGGCTGTTTTCACTCTGAAAAACCGAATATCAGCGGATAAAAAAAATAGCGCGATACTTAGTCCTCTATAAACCAGCAAAGTTTCAAATCTTTTTCAATTTTCCGGTTACCGAACGTCCCTTGTTAACCCTTTGGCTACGGTGCTCTAAAGACCAAAAGTGTTATTGGTATACAGATCGATACAGTTTTTATTAACCTAACACAAATATGGATTTTAAAATGTAGGTATGTTGTACAATGAATCATGATACAACACGTGTAAATGAAAATCTCCATGCACAATTTTAACAAATGATTACTTCATTTCTGAGGGCGTATATACAGGGTGGAGCAATATTAGCACCTCAGATATCTTCGAAACTAGTTTAGTTATAAGTTTCACAGAAATATTTGCCAACATAAAATTTGACAGTACGAAGGGGGCCATCCGATGGCGATAATAGTTTTTTTTTTGCAGGTGGAGGTACTTCGAATATTTGAAGTTCACCTCCATTTTTTTAAACGGATCGGTATGCTTTTGCTTCCGCGTCACGATAGAGGATCTTAAAACGAGTTCAACGACCTATTACATAAGGCGATTGAAGGTCATAGAAAGTAGAGAAAGACGATAATACTTACGGTTTTGGTAGTAAATGAAATATAGGTTTATAGCGGGTGTTCGAAATTATGACCATCACCAGAGGTGACCTTCAAATGTTCCAAGTACCTCCACCTGCAAAAAAACTATTATCGCCACCGGATGGCCCCCTTCGTACTGTCAAATTTTATGTCGGTAAATATTTCTGTGAAAATTGTGTTATGTGAAATTTATAGTTTCGAAGATATCTGAGGCGCTAATAGTTATTGCCCCACCCTGTACAGGTCTTTCGCAGCGAAAGGGTTAATTGAAAACGGTAATTACGTACAAGAGGGTGCACCTCATCAATTCAGATGATTTTTGAATATGTTGTGGAAATTAACATTCGGAATAACTTTTTCCTATACAACTGTCGATCTCGCTTACAAAGAAACATATGGAACTGTCCGTCTTCGATTTTTATGAAACTTGGCGGATATATTAACACATCTTGCGCGGACACTTTGCCGCCAAAGTCAAACGAATTCATATGAATTCATTTTTGCAACGCACCTTTTGTATTTTTGCAACGCATATCTATCTGATCTCATCGTAAAAAACATCACAAAAACCCATCGATAACAATAATCCATCAATAATCCGTGAAAAACGACTTTAGTCGCTTCCCGCTCAAGATGCGAAATCCGCGCAAAACGACTTTAGTCGCTTCCCGCGCAAGATGTGTTAAGCAGGTGAGAATAAGGGGCACGTATTTTTTTATGGCTGCCCAATCGCAAGTTTAGAGGGTGAAATCAGCCCTTGAAGTTTCAGCAGGAAAATACTATCTCGAAAACTATCATAGATATAAGAAAACTTCTTCGGGAAAAGTTCAATGGTTTCTTAAAGTAAAATAAATAGTGTTCACAAATTTTGTAAAAAAAGTAATTTGTATGTGACAAAAAAATTGATTGCTACATTATTTTAAGAGATACAAAAATTTACACGACAAAAAGGATCCGAAATTTCTCTCTGAATCTATTAATATATAATATGATAGATTTGCCTCCTACGGTTTTATGGATTTTCTTATAACACGCAAACCGTGCGAATCCGAATTATTATTTTCATATAACGATAGTTTTCGAGATAGCATTTTTCCGCTGAAACTTCAAAGAGTGATTTCACCCCCTAAACTTGCGATTGGGTAGCTATAATAAAATACGTGTCCCTTATTTTCACCTGTTTAACGTATCTACCAAGTTTCATAAAAATTGGTGACGGACAGTTCGATATATTTCCTTGTTAGTTTCCGAGATACAATTCCCGAAGAGCTGCCGATACTGGTACAACGCGTTGCTGAAAAAGACGACGAATGGGACGGCACAGGGGCAAGAGAGGTACTCCATTCGCTCCGCCTGTCCGCGTTTGTTTCTCATCCGCGATGCATAGATGCGATTGTTTCGGCGAATAACAAAAATACGAGCGCTCTGTCCTTATAATTGTGTTAAAAAAAGGTGGATCCATTACGTTCTAACCAATCAGACCCGCATTCCTTCCACTCGACATCTTTCCAGCAACGCGCGTTAAATTCTGCTTATAGTTGGGCGTCTGTGGCGTGCGTCATAATTGGTTGCCGCTTATCTTCTGTTTATAAACGAGGGTCGCGCAAGCTTAAAGACACCGTGCACAATTGTGTGTGCGAGATTCCTTCGGCAACGATACAATAATCGATACGGTGAACCAATGAAGGAATAGATTTCTGAAGATCTGTTTTGGAAATTGCATTGAGTGCTTTTGTCATGGCTGAACTTTATGGTTGGAATGTTATCGTGGCGAGTTCCTTTGGTTGTAATTTTTGGTTGAAAAACAAATACCGGTGCTGGCTTCCGTTGTACTTGATTTGGCTTCCTTTCGTTGAAATTTTTGGCGAAAAAATAAATATCGGTACAGGTAACTCTCGTATAACACGGTGGATAGGTTCCTAGAAAATGTCGTGGTGTATGAAACTGTGTTATATGAAACCCAGAGTCAGTACAAAAAGGGGGGTTATGTTTCGAATAGTTATTAAAAGCAAACACTTTTTTTTTACTTCCATATATGCAATTTAAATTTTATTAAAAATATTAATGTATGTGTAATACAAAATGAAAAAAAAACAAAAGATATTATTTTCATTTAACACTTTGACTGCCATGTTGGTCATATATGACCGGCAACGGTTTCTCCCGTGACGCCACGGTGGTCATTGGTGATCGGAGCCTTTCAACTTTTTACAATTGTAAAAAACGAAGGCGTGTTTTAATTTGTCCTTATCAATCGTCACTAAGGTGGTTACCCGTGACCACCGGTAAGATAAACGCTTCATTTGATAAAAATGTTGTCTTCTAACATGAATTCATTATTATTTTCCCATTATATGCTTCGAATAATAAAAATAATTCCGTGGCGTCCTGGGCAAAACGTATGATTTCGGCGTGGCGGTCAAAGTGTTAATGTAACCTTAATTTAATAAATTTCTTACTCATTGTTACTCGGTAGAATCAAACGAGAACTTTTTTTCGGTTGAACGATATCACTTTCACTTTCTGAACATTCTTTTTTATTTAGATATTTTACAGCTTCTATCCTCTTTAAAAAATCTGTAATTTTGGTTCGTTTTCTGGTTCTTACAAGGTCACATTATTTTAACACATTACGGACGGGTCACGAAATTTCTCGTATTTTATATTTCATATCTTGAAAAGGTACAAATGGTGAACAGCGACGTATGAGAGATAACTTTTAAAAATGATTTTCTTAATTCAAACTTTGAATTATCATCTATGTTTAGAATACGAGATTATTCTTAAAAGTACTTATGTAGGCAACAATTTATTCTAATTCTATTTCATAGTAAGGTTTACAAAAATCAGGTTCCGTCGCCAATGTGTTAAGGTAATTTAGTTTTTAAATATGTTAAACAAAAATTATGTTATCCAGTGTTATGGAAGTACAGTGTTGTCCAAAGGTTTTCGCAATTTTCTTATCGTGTTAGAGCGAAACAACGTTATAGGAGGGCTACCTGTACTTGCTTCCGTCATATTCCCTTATTTTGGCTCTCCGTGATTATTTGTTACTTCCAAGACTGGAAATTTCAATGGGAATCGTTACGTCGACAAGAATACTCAAGGCAACTTCTCAAGTTCATCTTCAAAAATCTATTCGTTCATTGATCGACCGTACCCAACTTTGTATTGATATCCAAAGAATATACTTTGAATAAAATGAACGATTTTTACAAGTACGATCAATAAACAGCGGTTTTGTACGCATTTATAGAAAATTTAAAAGTGCAAAATTGCACAGAATACATGTGATACGAAAAAATATACAAGATACTCAAATTATGATACTTTTTATAATACTTGGTAGGCGAGATAATTTTCTACCGAAATTTTTCTACCGAATTTACATAAAAATCCGTAATAATCCATTGTTTCACTTTCCAATTTTAGACCTCAACAACTTTCATTTCATTTCATTTCACGGTTAAGCTTAATCATTTATTAAGCGTATAAAAATAATAGTTGAATTTGTTAATTTTGATTTCTTTTTTCATAATACAGTGTTTTGCAATAAAAAGAAATATCACCGATCGCGTAATAATTAGTGTTTGAATTAAATAGTTTTGAGTCAGACTGTGTATCTTGGTCTCGGAACTTTTTTTAGGCGAATTTGAAGATATGTGTTAAAGGGCAGAGAAAATTTCTTTTTTTTTTTATACGAGTATAGCGGAATTGTGTATTTGAAAGCGCAAAGGGAATACTGGGAAATAAAGCAAACGGGTGTGAAGCAAAGGTCAGCTGGGCGCATCGTAGCACGCTTAATTTGCGAGAAACGTGGAGTTCCTGCTCTTTTTCTTCGTCGCGATTAAAGGGTATGAGTTTTTGTTCCCCTCGCTCGATCCTCGGCTAGTGGATCTTTATTTCGTTGGAGGTATTTTTTGTGTGAATTCGCGGCGAATGAAACTTGTCTCGTATGTTACGTAATTGAAATAATAATTTAGAACGTGTTGGTGGGGTTAAGAGAAAATAGGGAAGATTAAAAAATACAAACGATGCAGCAGTAAAAATGATGTAAGTACAGATGGAAGATGCTTGATACTGTTAATAAGGCTAATCAAAAATGTAGAATATTGTAATTATACGTCTTGATGTTTCTAAAAATTTTTAGTCAAGATATTAATTTTTACAAGAGATCTTAATAATTTTCCAATATTTTCGTAATCATAGATTTATTATAAATTCATCATTGCAAGAAATCTTTGCGTTCTTTAATGGGAAGACACACAGTGTTACAATTAAATTCTAACAGGGCGTTATATTTCGCTAAAATTATAAAATTATAAATATTTAAAAGTTAAACGACATACCGTGAATTAAAGGACATTAGCATTGCAGAGTAAAATTGGCAGACGCCAGAGTTACCGTATTTACATAATTTTTAGTCAATTTCTTTATAATTCGTTTGTAATTCAAGTTTTTCCAACCTGGTATACTTATTTACCTCACTTTTTTGTTTTTTAAATAAATTTGTAACGCAAATATTTTTCGTTTTAGTTGACCAAACTATACAAACATGAATAAATTAAAAATAAGCAAAGAGACATTTATTATTGGCATTTAAAATAAATATAAACGTTTTCATTTTTAGATTGCACAGCAAATGTTGACAACCTGTCGATATTTTCCCATATTACACCGCATTTTATTTACATACTATTCATCCAGTTAAATAATTTCTGCCAATCTATACCAGTCCGTAAAACTGATAAGTACCGAATAAAATTAAATTTTTAGAATATTTGTTCAATTATGACTAATCAGTTTGCGACAGAAAGTACCGTAACGATAAAAATACGTTCAAAGAATAAATTTAACATATATACTGCGTTTCGAAAAGTGGAACGAATTTAGTTAGACGACGGTCTGTCCTTTAGTTTATCACATTGAACGTAGAGTATTTGTTACAGCACAATACCTTTTGTGTAATTTTTTTTAATCCATTTACGAGCTCTCAACTGTTTCTATACACGGTAAAAATATAACATTACAATTGAAGAATATAATAAAAGTAGAACATTACATACAGTTAACCATTTTACTGTACTAACTCTTTGAACTCGAATTTTTACCAATGTAGGTGCGCGTCTGATATTTATTTTTAGGTAAAATTTGTTAGATCATATACAATAGTGTGGGGATAATATTAAGTGGAGTTATTTTTGGTTAGAATTTAGAAGTTTATTAGAGAAAATGTCCGACGTTTAGTCTTAGTTATACAGACAGCAAAAGATCCGTTTCTTAATTGTACCTTAGCTTTTATAATGCCATCTACACGTTTAAATTTGATTACGTATTCACACACGCATTGACACAGTCTACGCTCGGTCCTATCGCGCACGCATTTTTACTCTAATAAAGATTGTTACTCGGTGCAAACACTCTTCGTTCGCACCTTACTTAACTCAAACACTCTTCATTCGTACCTTACTCGACCCAAACACTCTTCATCACACCTTAATCTTTCCTGACACTTCACTCGCCCCAAACACTCTTTTTTCTCGATCTACAATAGTAAAATTCATTGTTTTAGTTTCGTTTATTATCATTAATATACAATTTATTGTTCATAATTGTTTGAAGTGCGATGTCAAACACTCTTCATTCGTACCTTACTCGACCCAAACACTCTTGATTCACACCTTAATCTTTCCTGACACTTCACTCGCCCCAAACACTCTTCTTTCTCTCCCTACAATAGTAAAATTCATTGTTTTAGTTTCATTTATTATCATTATTATATAATTTATTGTTCATAATTTTTTGAAGTGCGACGTCAAACACTCTTCATTCGCACCTTAGTCTTTTCCGACGCTTCATTCGCCCCAAACACTCTTTTCTCGTACCTTACTCGACCCAAACACTCTTCATTCGCATCTTAATCTTTCCTGACACTTCACTCGCCCTAAAAACACTTTTCTCTCACCCTAAAATAGCAAACTTCATTATTTTAGTTTAATTTACTATCATTATTATACAATTTATTGTTTATAATTTTTTAAGCGTGACGTCAAACACTATTCATTCGCACCTTACTCGGTTCAAACACTCTTTATTCGCACCTTAGTCTTTCCTGACACTTCACTCGCCCTAAAAACACTTTTCTCTCACCCTACAATAGCAAACTTCATTATTTTAGTTTCATTTACTATCATTATTATATAATTTATTGTTTATAATTTTTTTAAGCGTGACGTCAAACACTATTCATTCGCACCTTACTCGGTCCAAACA
>SMSQ01015573.1:8514-33972 GCA_019453375.1 Ctenoplectra terminalis
AAAAAAAAAAAAAAAAAAAAAAAAAATGATATTGCCATGCACTTGTAAACTTATAAAGTCAGCGGATGTAATTATTTGTCTCTTAACAAGCTTCTTACCCAAGGAAAATTGTGCACTGTAATGGTTACTTTAAATTCAATTCAAAAAGAAAAATAGAACTTATATTGAATTTCTGATACTTTGATCTTCTTTTGCATTTATCTCATTTGAGTGGTATAGAAAATAATATTTTTATTCGCTCAATAAAAGTTTCACTTCTGCGGACTATCGTGGGCCTAGTGTACCGAGAACAAGGTACGGAAATCTGATCTAGGGAGGCAATCTTGGTGTACCGTTAAAAGAACATTTTTGATATGCTATTCTAGATACGCGTCGAGTTTACACGTAGCTATGGTTTAATTACTAACACATGCAATGTGACCAAGCTATAGGATAGCTACGTAAAAGCTGAAATAAGGGTAATGCACCTGTATGATGTAAATACGCTAAAAATTAACATGAAGTCTAAGACTTGCGAGTTTTTCTTATAAAATTTTCATTAACGAACTACATGTAAGATAACAACGCGAACACCGATAACTTAACGAGGGTGATTCTGAATCGTTGTGTTTAAATTTTTATGCTGATTTAAAATCTTGTTTTTTATGTATCCTATGCGCAAGCATATTCGTTTATCGCTGAGAATAAGTTAGGTACGGATAAACCGATACTTGTTGGACGTGACGTGGTATCGAAACGCAGAAAATGGAGAAAAACTACCCACCTGTGTTGCGGAGGCGGCGTAGGCGTTCTTGACAGGGGAAAACTGGCGACTTCTCTTGTTACTGATAGCGATCGAATCGATCCGAATGTTTGGTCCGGGGATAAATTAGCACCGACACTTTGCACCATCCCGCTACTGAAACAGACCGATTACTTGATATCAATTAAATCCGTAACGTATAGGAGCGAGATATCATTCGTCTTTCCTGGTCGTATCGATTTTTTGCGACCAGTGACAGCCAGTCAGCCACTAATTGGATTTAGTTTTACAAAAAATTATTGTTGTACATTCGTGTATGATAATACGCATCGGCTGTTGTTTAGGGCGAAATTAGAAATCAAAATGGGAGAATGGTGCGAAGGGTACATATAAACGAATCGTTTCTCGTTTAAATCAATTATGTAAAACAGACTATTTATAGGACGACTGAAATTCGTGACATTGCAATAGATGTAAATAGTTTCGAAGCGATAAAATGTGTCGTTACAAATAGAAAATTTTATTTACTTTAGTTCTAAGGATTCTTGAAAATAGAAGAGTGGAAAACCAAAATAATTTTATAATCAGATTCTTAATATTTTTAGCATTGTTTTCAAATAAATATAAAATGTGTATATAACATACACTGATGTAACAATTTTTAATGCCACGCTTCAACATTATTCTATAAACATGGAATATTAAACAACAATAAGCAAAGTCTATTTTTCATCAAAGAAACGCGATCTCTAGCGGTTTCAATTTAGTCAAGAATAACTGATAATTAACATTATTTGTTCCATTTTATTTTTTAAATATCTTTTATGTGTTGCTATCTATACCATTAAAAAATGCACTGAACCGTTTTTATATATGTATAGGACTCCTAAGCATGCATATTTTATTACATTTTACGACATCATTTATTAAAAAAAGATTCTGTATAAGTACAGTTACAGACACCTGTAAAGACTGTCCATTTATCGTACTTGACGCATAATATGAAAGGAATAGAAAGCAAATATATGTATAATTTATAACTTAAAGGCATAGAAGTAAACTGTTAGTAATATAAAGCGAGATAACACTTACAGAAGTTGATAAATTTTATACAAAAAGAAAATTAAATAATATATTACAGTATGTCGAAAAGTAAAACCGCAAAAATTTTCGTCCATGTATGATTTTTTGAACGTTGCCGTTGTCTTATTGAAATATGAAGTTATTTCTTATGCACAATTTTTTTATGCTTGCCAATAAATATTCCTCTAGATATTTAAATACAATCACCTATTCATGATGCTTTGTATAAAATAATGTTCACCTATCCTTTCACGATTGATAAAAAATTAAAATCGATCGCTACGTTAAAAATATGAATATAATTTCAGAACAGAAATATTAAAAAGTGTTGCCACCAAGTTTCATCGAGATATCTTTAATATAGAAAAACTTTTGATTCACCGTGACCGTATGTTGAAGTGAAAACATTTGGTTTCGAGACAAAAAAAATTACATTATATTCATATATGAATATCCTTATCTGTTGTGTGAAAGTACTAAAAAAATAAATAAATAAATGTTAAAACTATAAAAATTAATTTAATCGATCTATTCTTTCTAATTGTATTATAGCTATTTTTTGATAGGAAACATGGTATTTTCTAAAAATAAAAGTGTATTTGACACAATATTGTACAAGAAATGAGAAAATAATTTCTAACAAAATAAGCTATTAAAAACTTGAACTTTTTAAAATATAATATTATTATGAAACTTATATAAAACACAATAATGATAAAGATATGTATATTTACAGTATAGAAAAGGTCTGATTCAAATACAATTTCTTCTGAAATCAAATAAAACTTCATTCGGGCTTCGTAAATAAAACAGAACAACAATTTCTTTAATTATTTTTTTTGTCGTTACTTGAAAGTACGTTATTATTGCAAATACCTTTAATCTTAACAAAATGCACGCAATTACTTGGCGCTTTGAAAAGAATTTTATCGTTATTTGTTCCCACTTTCATAAACAGTTTTTCTCAACTAATTGCTTGGTGCACGGAAGCGGTATACAGGGTGTTCCGAACAAAGTCGAACTCCCATAAAGGGATGATTCCTGAGATGATTTCAAGTAACTTTAGCCTTTGCGTAAATGTCAAATTCGACTTTGTTAACAAATTATTAACGAGAAACAGTGATTAATTAGAGAGCAAGAAAGGTAGCCGGCCACCAGCGAGAGCGTTTGAATCGAAAAATTAAATTAAACTTACCCAATCAGCAAAAGATTCACCTGCTGCTTGAAAATGTGGATCACTGTGTCATTGTACCGATCTTGACCCTTGACGAACGAAATAGTTTACGACATAGCAAACAGCTGGATTGCAGATACACAACACCACCGAACGTTAGGGGATGTACGGTGAGGTCAACGTATCTAACGGTTGTCAAGGGTCAAGATCGGTATAGTGACACAGTGACTCACATTTTCAAGCAGCAGGTGAATCTTTTGTTGATTGGGTAAGTTTAATTTAATTTTTCGATTCAAACGCTCTCGCTGGTGGCCTACCAATGGCTACCTTTCTTGCTCAGTGACAATCATTTTAGGAATCGCCTCTTTAAAGGATTTTCATTTTGTTCAAGACATCCTGTATAATATATATACAACCAGAAATAAGAAACGTCAAAATTATGCGATAGGATAACGTCAAAATAGTGCCATTTCAGTTGTACATTTTTTTCACATGTGTCAATATTGTGCTTCAATTACAATATTTGTATGGTTGAAATTTATTTTTTTTGTCGAATTTCTCAGTTAAATAATAACAATGATACACGAAACAATTTATTATTAAATACGCTGCATCGAGGAATGCATGTATAAACTGATCGTATTCGGTACGATTCAATTTTAGTAGATGAAATAATTTCAAACTAGAAACTTGAAAAGTTACTGTTATTCAACAACTGCGATTATTAAAATTAGTATTAAAATTATTCGCACGGAAATTTTAATTCAAACAACTTTATTTTATATTATGAAAGGTTTTGAAATTTAATTATCGATGAAATAACTGAACAAACTATTATACTTCCAACTTTAGTTTAAATTAAAAATAAATAAATACTGTATGTATACATATTTCTGTTGAGTCGTTTTTCTTTTCATAGTTATTCATATAAAAACTGAGAAAAATTTGTATTTATAAAATAATTTTAAACGGTTGTAAAATAGTTAACAAGCTTAATCAAGGAAATGAGTACGAAAGTACGGAATGAAATATAAATTCGAAATTATTGTCCGGTGAATCGAAAATTATTTTACATTATTATCCAATTTAAACACTTTAGCTTTTATTTAATAGGAAAATCTATTTCTCGTTTGAATGCAATAAAGTCAGTCTTACTCTCGTTATAATAAACTCTGTTATGTTTTGTAATCACTACACTGTGGGTATTTATACAAGGATAACAAGTTAGACTATGCAACAAATGTATAGGAAATAATGTAACTGAATATGCAAGAAATATGCTATTCATTATCCACATATACTATCGCTCAAAAGTATCCAGACACTTGCTTATTTTTGACAGTATGTAATTTATGATTTTGTTACTTGATTGTTATTGTTACAGCTATGTGTAGCAGAATATTATGATAGGGTAAAATTGAATATTGTGAATAAAGCACCTTCTCAGTACTTTACACGCAATAAAAATAACATTAAAGTCTGTAAGTGTCAAACCTTATGGAACTGTTTTATCATTTGAAGAATTTTTTTATACATATTTGGGTTATTTAATTGCTAAGCTATGGATTAAATAACGATGTTCTCCTACTATGGTTAATTCAAGGAGTATCCTTTTACGAATTGTGTATCTCATTTTGGTACACTATTGGCAAATTTTTTTTAATAGATAATTTCAATTTACAATGTGTCGATTCCTCGACAAGGTGGTAAATATTACTTTCGGTCAATAAATTATCATTAATTTACATGTTTTAGTAATATTTATGTAACATCGCTAGAAATTGATCAAGTTGACAAATTTATCAGTGTCCGGATACTTATGAGCGGTAATGTACGTGTGTAAATGCGCAAATGTAGATATATGACTTGGAAAAATGTAAAGAAGATGCGATAAAACTATTAATGATTTATTTGTCAAATATGATGAAAATATACAAAATATATAACACATTTTTAGATTCCTCTGATGACAAAACAAATTTTTACCTAGGTCTCATTTGTTTACCTATTTTTTTATGATTTACATTCATCCAAATTATAATTCTGCTACTATTTTACTATATTTTTTGATATATAGTTATTCGATTCTTATGATTTTCATAAACTAATATTTGTTTACAGTTTGAAACTTTCTAACTGGACAATGGTGTTCAAACAATCGTATCGCTTGTTACCATTTATTTTATCACTTACTTTAAGTAAAATATAAAACTGAAAAATGATAAAATAATATAAATCCTACTTACTTGTGATATATTTATGCACTAATTACGAATTTTTTGTCTTCTAATTCACAATTCTCAGAAATAATGATCTCAAATATGAGTACTAGAATATATTTCGAATGTTAATGCTTCATTTGTTAAATAGTGATTTATAACGAATTTCGAATTCAAGATAGAATAACAGATACGTTACGAAAAACGAGTTACAAAATTAACACCAGAACTACCGACGATTAAAATAGATTTATTTGTAGCAAAGAAATCAAGATGATGAGTATTTGAAGGAATTCTTATAACAAGCGAAATAACGAAATAAGGGTAATTCTTTGTGCATATTTTTTGCAAGAAAATTACAAACCAGTCATTTTGACTGGTACGGTAGTTCTAGTGTTAACAGACGATCGAACGTATCATAAATTCAAAGGTCGACAAACTCGATAATTACATACACCAAAATCTAATGGAATTTTCGTGTTAAATTATTGTACAAATCAATTGATTCGGTTGCTCTCTGGTTCGATAAATCTTTCGAAAAGTGAAAAATGACCGAAACATCGGAATAGTCTGGAAAAACAATGCAACGTCCGGATCAATACACTTTCCGCGACAGGTAGGAGATCCCATAGCGATTACCGTCTGGAGACGACGGAGGGGGAACTGTACGGACGAAGTGGATGGTTATCGATGTATTACAGCAAAACCGAGCACTTCGATATGCTGAAATATGAATTATTCAGAACAAGGTGGCATAGCAGGATGTTGAAGTTGTAGCCGACAAACCGGCTTCCCCCTCGTTCATGAATGCATTTTCTTTCGGCGCATTGGCAAAGTTTCCGCATGGAGAACTACCCACGAACTTGTTATACCAATGCGTTTCTCCCTCGATAATGATGTATCGATGGGTGGTTTGTTAATGAAACTTTTAATTGAGGAAGAATCGCCTTCTTTATAGCAACTGAGTTGTGTTTCTCAAAATCGTGATTTAAGAATTTCCACATCAAACGTGTAAAAAACTTAAAATTACAGATAATATCTGTAGAATTGAAGTACAACAACAGTGATAGAATTTATTAATGTTTCTACAAGCATTTTTATTAACAATAACGGTCCAAAAATATTTTAAATAAATTTTAGTTGAGTATAATTTTTTTCTTACATATTGTTGTATTAATTCTTTTTTTAATTTATTTGTTTTTGTGTAACGATATATGAATTCGAAATATTAAGTTATATATATATATATATATATATATATATATATATGAGTTCGAAATATTAAATAATATTTAAGATTTAATCTTTGTTACCTTTTTTTGTTAGAAATAATAAATCGCTGTTACTTTGAAAATCTCCAACTACAATACTTTGAAAAATAACACTTTTCCTCGAAAGCAAGTATATAAGATTTCAATATAAACATGTTTATATTTATTTACTATAAAAATATTAAGGTGTAATAAAAATTTTTTATTTAAACGAGTATAGTGCGCGAGATTGAAAAAGTTTATTACAATGAGCCGAATTTCTTGTATCTTTTTCTATTTTCAACATAATATTAATAATTATGTAATTAGGGCGATAAAAATAAGATATAACTAATATTTATAATGTTTCGTATTATCTACTGGAGGTATATCTTTTTCGAAGTTAATTGTTATCTGTCATTAAAAATTCAAATCACAACACGCTCGATGAAACGTGCACATACAGGGTGCCCGTGATAACTATGGACAGCTCTTTATGTCCTAACGTATTACAGATAGAAACAATTTTTTTATGAAAATTGCACGATACAAAGGGACACATTTTTTCATGAAAATGAATTTTTTTTTTTTTTTTTACTTTATTATCTCATAAAATAATATTTTACTTCAGAACTATATATTTTGCTTCAAATTATTTGATAGTGCTGCTCAATATGAATTCATTAATCTTTCGTATATACGATCGATTTCAATTAGTTTTTGAGATATTCAACTTGCAAATTTACTGATTTTTCTTAAAAAATGCTTGTTTGGAATAAAAAGCTTGGCTGGCCGTCTTTCTCGCGCGTGAAGAGTCACGTATTAAACATCGCCACTTAAAACAGATACGAAAGGTTCGTGTTAGGAATGACAAGTCCAAAGGACAACAATTTTCTGTTGTCGAGGAGTGAAACAGAAAAAAAATTAATTTGAAGTGTGAAAATTATCCGACCTTTCTAAGAAATGATTTTTATATCTGCACAAATTTTAAATTTTTTCATTTTCACTTCAGTGTAGATTAAGGCATCTCGAATTGTCCTACGAATTATCCTACTAAAATTATCCTATGAATGCCGGATTGTAATTTGGTTGAAATTAAAGGATATTTTATTGAAGTCTAAAAATGATTTTACAGTACCACACAATTTTGCAAATAACATTAATTATCAACAAATACCATGGCGAAATAAAAAACAAATTTTTTACTTACACTTTAATATGCAATAATTAACATAGTTCATATCAAAAAGTATTTACCTGAACACTGATCACAAAAATATAGAAGACGACAACTTTAGTAAGCATGATTGTAACGTTGATCATTTTTTGTTGATGAAATGATGCACATTGCGAGAATATGTAAGTATAATACAACGACACGGGAAAATCTAAGGTCATTTTAAAAATAATAGCACGACCCGGTTTTACCCAGATATCTGGTTTCGTCCGACTTTCCCCTACTAATGGAACACAAACCGTGTAAAGAGACGACCAAAAACGTTGTATTGTTTCCGAGACTGAATAAACATAATAATGAAATGAACATTATTCACGGTCAATGCAATAATCCATTTCTCACACTAATACCTTACAAAGCATAATTTATACTTAGGATAATAAGTTGCGACTGTATCAGACGCATGCGTTCTTGAAATTCAAGTTTTTCAATTCAAATCCCGCAAAAAATAACAAAATGATCTCATCATAAGTAAAAACTGTGTTGATTCTGCTTGACAAAAATTATCAATTGTATTTCTTCTTACAATTCTCAAGACTCTAATTAAGAGGATGCAGCTACGTTTCTTAAGTTAACAATAAGTTGTTTGGTCAATGAGCAAGGTCTGTGAATGTGTGACGAATTTTTCGTTACCGCTAATTCTAGTACTCTTCAAAAGTAAAGACGTGTTTTCTTGGTGTTTAATATAATAAAGTTAAAACAATATAAAATTTTAACTGTGAATTATTTTATTTCACCGCCTATTTTCTCTAAACTGATTACGCAATTAAACGTGTAATTTATTTGATTTTACTAAAACGTTTCCATTTTCGTTTCTTATTTTAAAATGAATTTGCATGAAATAAATTAAGTTAAATTTACAACGTATAACTTGTTGACTATCAATGAGAAATAAAGAAATTTATTATTTTTTAATAAATAGTAATGCACGATACAGGTTGCCCAAGCTTTTAAAAACATTCACATGATATTTTAATTAAAAAAGAAAAACGATCCTAAATAAATTGCAAATGATAAATAGCGTCGAAATGAGTTATAAATATAAGTATATAGAAAGTTTTAACATATTTTGTTACCAATACGAGTGAGAAAAGAGGACAAAATTAGAAATTTTTTCTATAACAATTTTCCATAACCTTTCCCACAGTATGCTATAAATACATAATAAAATGTACAAAGTTATTTTCATTTTATCTATTTGCATGTAAAACATTGCTCACGCGTTACTCTCTTTTTTTTAAATCAATATCCTTAAAAATCGTTATGAAATATCTGAAACGACAAATTGAAAATTTCAAATGTTCCTTGAACCATTCATCTGAACTACAATGACAGTAAATTCCAATTAACTTACAAAGAGTAGTATAACATATATAATAAAAAATTCATGTTTTATCACGTATACCAACACCATCCAACAGCACTATAAACGACATATAGTTTTGTACAACATTTAAAATATTTGGTTGAATCATTAATAATGTCGTTTTTTCGGCATACTATTTTCAAGTTCCATTCCTACTCGTGCAATGTATCGATTTATTTGAATACTATTTCATCATTTACATAACAATGTTGTAAGTTATGTATTTAATGCGTTACTGGTTATTTATGTGAGACTAGGTTATTGGCATAAATGAAAATGTGTGTTTCGAAAGATACAGATATGAATTTTTAAAAGGCAATACCGTGGTTATGATGACAAATAATATCTATTTTCTGTACATGTATATGATAGTGAAGCTATAAACGTTACCAAATGTCGTTGGACCCGTTCATCGGGTTTAAAAGCTATCTAAAAATATGTAAAAACATTTTTTGAATCGAAGCCTAATGATTTTCATAAAAAAAGCATCGAGAGTATATAGAAGAAGCAACTTGTATCCACGAAAAATTATCCGTAACAAAAATGCGGCCAATTTTAGAACTATGGAACTCAGCCGCGTTTACATGCAACGGTTCTACTTGTTTCTTGGCTTTGGTCCGGTCTACTTGCAGAGAGGTATACACTTTGCGGCTCTTTTGGCATAATTACGATGGTACCAGCACAAATTACGCGAACCACTGCCTTAACGTTGACGTTGTTTGCTCCCGGCCTTTCTCTTAACTTGATCTTGATAGCACGATTGCCATCGTAATCCACGTCGATCGTTAACGACGGAGTCTAATTACAGCCTCATTTGCATCAATTCTTTTTGCAACATATTCATGTCCGTGGCGTGTGAAGTGGCAGTGACGCTTCCTCTTGCGACCGGTATTTCGTGTATCCGGTCTGCAATTTCAGCTAATTTCGCACCGTCCTTTTCGGTGACGTATTCAATATATGGTGTTGCCAGTTTTTTTATTAATATTTCAGAAACATATAAATACCTGAAGATAAAATTTTACGTTCGTTTAACAGTATATTATTTCATAGGGTTCTTCGTCATATTCTCGCCACCTCTAGATGTCGTTCTATACTGTTCTACATATATCTAATATACAAATTTATCTAACACTCCGCCTATCACTCTCCATAAATTTCAAGTAAATCGGGAACATGGACCTTTCGGAAGAACAGCCCAGATTGAACTAATTTTAACAATGATTTATTTTTTGTCCAGGTGCTTTAAGAACAATTTTTAAGAGCTCTTTCAGAAATGATTGCTGTTAAGACTAATTTGATTTATGTCGTGTTTGGACTCCGTTATCAATCAATTCCTATTATATTCATAATAATAGAATAAAAATTATAGAAACTAAATTTTTCGTCATTGGGTAATTCTTTGTAATTTGTGCGGGATCCCGTTCGAGTGCTGCAGGGTTTCTTACTCGCGTTATGTCTATTCACTTTCCTTGTCAATATGTTCAGATTTTGCTAACAAATAGTTACTTTATTTAAAGGAACTTTTAAAATCCTTGTATCTTGTAAATAAAGATTTTCTACGATAAAAATGATGAAAATTCGCATTATGTATGGGATAAATTGATACATACATTTATTATAATAAAATTAATGTTAAATTTGTTTTAAAATTTTGATTATCAAGTTACAAATGTACTAGATTATACATTTTATAAAAAAAATGAAAACTAACTGGGTTTTCAAAAACATCTTTATCGTATTGAAATTTTCTGAAACCCTATCCGATTGTGAGTTACAGACATTTCAGAGACGGCTAGTCCTCCGTCATTATAGACATACATTTACGCACATACATTTACATATACACACGTGTCGCTGATTCCTATTAATACTTCTTTGGTATGAGAATATTTTATCATGCGGTCGTTGTTTGTAATTAGGGAACGCTAAAATGACTGTCAAAATTCTAGATCGGTACAACAGTCACACCGGAACGCAAAAGTCTATAAAGTGAGTTGTCTATTCTTATATCTTGTCAGTGGTATGGTATCCACGATCTCTTCCATCTAGCTATGTCTGCCCGATTGCTGAATATAGCCCCGTATACGGTATAAATGAGAAGGGAGATTTATTTTTAACAAGTATGACCTTTAGGGGTGACTATTCTGTCTCGCATTTCTATCAAATATAGATAAACCGTTTCCAAGCAGTCACGTTAGAAACAAAACATAAAGATTTAATTGACTCTATTTTATTTGCAATTCCATTGCGAAAGCGGTATTTATCGTGATTGAGTTCGCTGCAAACAGAATAACGTGGTATCACTAATGACTATAACATTGCATGGAACTATGTCACGTGTATCAAACGTAACTGTACTGCAACCCGTGTAAGTTTTAGTACACGAGTATCAATGTATTTACAGATTCTTCTTTCCGTATCTAAATCTAAGAAATTATGTTGAAATTTGTTATTGTTGTACATAATCTGAAAATTTGTGAAGCAAAATTTTATATGTAAAAACTACTCGAGTAAATATACTTAAAGATTCGAGTATCCATACATTAAATATCTGTATTAAGAATACGGATTTTTAATTCGTTAGTATACGTTACATATATTCCGTATACACACCGTACACCTTAATACATTTCAAAACCATGATTCAAAACCTAGGAATAGATATGATAGACACAACATTTGAAATATTCTATTGCTTTGCAGAATCGATTCAAAAGAATTAAATACTAACATAAACTGTTGTAACAATTAGCGTTTGTTTACGTGCCATGCTTGATTGCAATAATTAAATTCCCTACGATATTACAGTATCATTGTTAATAACTTGTGCATATTGCACAATGATTGCATTTCAGTCTCCTTTTGCATTGCACGTAAAAGCAACATGTACAATATAGTAATGAATGATGAGTTCCAAGTCATAAAGAAAAATTTATAATTCTTTCAATAAAAAATTGATTTGTACTATTTTGTTCTATGAATTCCTCAACGACATATGAAATTCTGAAATTAAGTTACAAATTAATTACAATTATTCTTATAATTATTCATACGCGATAAGAAGCTCAATTTGGGTAAAATTTTGTTTTTTTCTATGAAAAATTAAAATAAATTCAGGAAATGATGTAATTGATAATTCGAAATATTACAAATATTTCTAATGGTTTTTACATTATAAATAAAGTTGATTTATTTTATTGTAAGTACTTATATAGGAAGTTTTATTTTACAAAAAACAATTACTATAACAAATTGAACAAATTTGAAAACACTATATTTAATAATTTATATAAATAAAATAACAGGAAGAAATTTACACGATTATATTATAAACAGAATTACTTTTCAATACATGGTTATACATTTTTTCATTTAAATACTTGAAGATCTTTAGTAACAAGTTTAAAAAGAGATTTTAAGAAAGAATTTTTTCCCCATGATCTTTCTTTGTATTTCTTGTAAATGTCAAATAATAACATGAACATAAAAAACAGGTTAATTACAGTTAATATCAGTCTTAAAATTACATCATATTACAAAAAAAATAAACATAGTATTATTTATAAAATTATTATAGTCAATACATTATTTACTAAGATCAATTTTCGAATAAAGAATCCTCTTTTATCAATTGGTACATTCTAAATTCTATAAATGAAATAAATATTTAAAAATTTACATTTAATGCAGTAACTACAAGAAGCATAAAAGCAAAACAATTTTATGAAACGCACTATGTAAGAGGTTTTAGGGATTTGTAATTTTATAACATACTTTTATCGCGTACCAATGAATCACGTAATACAATAATTATTTAAAGCTCCACACGAGCTAAAGAAATATTTTACACATCTTTCGTACGAGCATTTAAAATTTCATATTTTAACTTTCATTAAGTATATAGTGATTACAAAGACCTATAAAAAGGTATAGAATAGTAGATAACTTAGTACATACTAAAATAAGTACTAAGAACTACACATTGTTCTCGCATCATTATTCACAACCATTTTTCAAAGTAGCAAATGCTGATCGTAAAACAAATATTATATGGTCATAAAAAGTAAGATTATTTCAAGCGATTCCATAACTTTTCTAAGACTAATAGTATTTATTAAGTTAAAAATTTTTAATTTTAAACTATGACAAAAAAGGACATTAAATTAGTATAGTGTAACCTGTTCTTTTTAGTTTTCAATACTAAAAATGTTCGTTCAAGAATTTAACTGTTTTTTAAACTGCATAAGAAGCAATCAAAATTTCTCTTTAATTCTTGTAGACTTGAATCAAATTTTAGAATACGTATGAATTATAAGTCATCCAGAATTTTCAAAGAGAATTTTAAAAACATGAAGGAAATATTTACTTCGGATCACATTTTCTTATAAAACAAGCATACTTTGTCTCCCTATATGTTTTTATATGCCGATTTGAATCCAACGAAGAAGTTTGCTTTCATTGATACGGTGGAGAAAAATTATTTGGAAAAACATGTTTTAACCCACTTCAAAATATTCTTCCGGGAATCTTTCTTTTACGCTAATTCTATTTAATTATTCATACGAAACAATTCCACTTACAATAAATTCCTATCATAAGAATTACAAGAACTTTTTTTCTTTTCATTTGTAAAAATTAACTAGGACATAGTACATATACATATAGTACATACAGAAGAGAAGATTTGAGTGTTCATAATGAGTTGCACTGAATTGAAGTTACAAATGGTACATGCAAATATTGCTCGCGTAAAATTGTTTACGTGTGATACTGCCGATTAATCTTAGAAATTTAGCACGCGAGGTAACACTTAATGATTCATTATAACATTTTCTAAACGAATAACATGAAAAAACTTGACATTCTAGTCAAAATTACAGGTAATATAACAAAGTATTTTCTTTTTATGTTAAAAGTAATGTTTTACCAAGAAAATTGCAAAATAAAAATTTATTTATAACTTGTTAACTATAAATAGCTTCATAACCTTAAAAGAATTGTCTAGGGAATTCAAAACCTCCTGTGTAAAATGAAAGAAAAGCTATGCGATTGGTAGTTTTTGGAGATCACAATTCATTTGAGTAATCAAGACACAAAAGTTAATGGAAATTAGTAAGTGTAAAATTGTTAGAAATTAGTAAGATCATTAACTTTTTGACAATCGAGTTTTGAGGTTACGTTTACATGACATTATTTAAAGCCACATTATACACTGAATGATAAATTTTCGTTTTCTTATAATAAATATACTCTTTGTGTAAAAGTAGTTTTTTTTTAACAAAGAAAAAAAATTATTGTCAAAATCAAATTTGGCAGCACAAAAAACTTATAAATAGTTTTAAGATAACTGTGTAATATTCTAAATAGGAACGTCCTCTTAAACAGAGTGTATGTAGGTGAGTTTATCAGAGAATTTAATTTCAAACATTTTGCCCCGTTCGATCAAAGCCAAATTCGAATATCTGTTTCATGCACCGTTACGTGTTCGTGTTTTCCTTAGGAATGTAAATTTGGAACCAATGAGATTGAGTTCGACCGATAAACGTATACAGTGTATTCGTGGATAACGCCGTCCGAGAACATGTATCGTTAAAATGATTTAAAAAATCGAATAACAAACTGAAACAATTCGAAACTCGATACGTCCAGTAGGATGTGGTATCGTAAACGGTGATGATGAGAGAAGTGCTACTACAATGAATTTAAAAGCATCGTATGAAATGTGCACAATGAAGTTTAACATAGAAAAGAAAATAATTTATGCATGTTTATACAGTCTGGCGGAGGTGCGTAGGAGATAGGGAAATGCTTATTGCACGAATATAATCCACGATTAAGATCGGTTGAGGCTAACAGTTTGTTTTTCACTGTTTTCCTTGTATAAGAATAAACTTTTCTTAGGACCTTGATAATCTTGCATTTAAAAATAAAATAAAGTGAATCGCAAACGTGTATATGTATACGTTAAATAATTAATTTTTAATTCAAATGATCAAATAAATTGATTTTAAATAAATGAGTTTGAAATATTATTGCGAAGACAGTAGCTCTAGCAATTATTTTGTATCAAGTTGTATATTAATTAAACACGTGTTAAAAAAAAAAAAAATAATAGTATTCATTAAAACTATTAGTAGGAAAACGTAAAAAAAATACAAAATATAATGTCGTAAAAGCGAAGTCATAAAAAATAAATCATAAAAAAAGCAACGCAATCTTTTTAACATAGATAAAATCTGGTATTATTTTATCCCTGGCCTCTTTGAAATAAATTTTTAAGAATTTATTCTTACTTATTCAAACTTATTCGATCAAATTTAAATCCGGCAATTGCAGTGGTGTACATAATTGATATAGCACGTTATAATAAAAATTCAATAACTTGGATATTCAAAATTCGACGGACGCATTTAAACTTTTATGACTTGATTGTACAATACATATAGTGCTTATGGAAAGATTGAAGTGCGATAAATGTGAATGCAGTATCATTCGAAAATTTTAAAAACAAGCAAAACTAAGCAATAAAACAAATAAGCATGAATAATAATGTAAATAGTAATTTAGGAATTGTGAAAGTTCGAACAATTAAATTTGATAAAACAAAATTAATTTGTTGAATAGCGAAATAATTATGATTTTTTAGGATCTAATAGAGATAGAGAATGCACACAACATATTAAAAAATGAAAACTTTTTAGACATAATTGTTTCATAAAGATTTTCTTTTTTTTTCCTGAAATAATATTAAATAGTGCATAAGTAACTTAAATGTTTACAAATAATTTTTTATTTCCTATTATACCGAAGTTTCTCAAGTGAAAGGTTTGTCCCATGTTGGGAAAGAATCAGAGCTATTTCAATACATGGATAATGCTATATACACTATAATAATAAATTAGTTATTAACAATAATGTTATACCATAACAAAAGCATAAAATTTGTCTTGTATACACGTCTAGTTTTAATCTACAAGAAGTGTGTAACATTTTGTACAAACAACATGTTACAAACATATGTTGAAATTTGTTATTTTTTTAAGGATAATGTCTAAGAAACTGTTACACGTCTAAAAAAATTAATCATTTCTTTCGTAATGAAAGAAATTTTTCTTTAACAATCGTATAACTTTTATTAATAATTATTAAGATTCATCGAGAGAATTCTAATTTCCTACTTTACGTGAAATAATTAATCATTTTCGCGATATGTACATCCATGTAACATAACCAGGGCTCCTCAAGATTATCATAGGTCACGGTACGCTGATAATTTACACGGAATTTACTGAAACGTTATTTGATGCCCTGAGGCGTGACTCAATCGCGAGCAACTCTTTCGAACATCCGAACAAAGACGCGCGCGTGGACCATGACGTTACCGGTATTATGATTCGAATTAGTAGATTGTAAAGGGGTTACTAATAACCTGATGCACACATAACAAGCGTTCGAAACCCAGATATTCAAATCTACATAAAATATAATCCATATAATCTATATAAAAAGAAAAAACAAAAAAAAACTAACCCTCTATGGGACCGTGTGACTTAAAAGTTACAAACTGATGTATTTATATTTTAAAAAATTAATTTTGTTTAGTTATCACTGCACTATTAAATTTGATTATTGTATTATTGTAGCGACACCACGATCCATTTACAGTAATTATTAGTTTAAACATTTTCAAATCAAAGTGAAAAACTGAAAATCAATCGTAATTTTTTCTCCGATAAGTAGACAAAATTCGGGCTATAGAGGGTTAAAATAAAAAGAAGAAAAATAATCCATGTCGGTAACAAGATTATTTGGCGAGTAAATACGAAAGATTGCGATCTCACCTGACCGAGCCTGAGGTGACCAAAAATGGCATAGGTGTTGGACATGGACTCAATGGCGAACTGCTGACTGAACTACGAGTGCTGCTCAACACAGAGTGCGGACATTGTGGTGGACCGATATGTCCACCGATGGATCCGTTTCCATCTTTGCTCGAGGAATGTCCCTTCAGGCAGGGAATTTTTGACCAGCCACTAACATCCTTGCCCGACACACCTGCGAACAAATACGTTGATCAGTGGCACTATCGTAGGCGGTGGCAATCTCGGTGAATTACCGTTATGAAGTATAATTCAGATGGTCCAGATAGTTCAATTGTAGTACAGCGCTTTGGCATAGAAAATATCTTGAATGTACATGTATGTAAATTTCAGACATTTGATTAACTGATCTGTAACTTATCGATCGTTGCATTTGTAAATGTTTAATTTTAAAATTGTAGGTCTGGAAGATATTTCGTAATTGCATTTGTTAGTTTAAAACAGTTGCGCTAAGATGAAATAAAGATATCCAAAGTTGATTGATGGAAATATGTTTTATCCGAATATGGAAATTTTTGTTATTAATAAGTTGTGGTAGTAAATTGAAATTAAATTGAATAATTGAATACGTCACCGTATCAAGCTTAAATTTTTTCGAACGTCGTAAAAAATATATTACACAAATAAAATACGGTCTCTTATAATTGTAGTAATAAATATTAAAAAAAAAACATTTGTTTTACTTCATTGGAGATCAATTTTTATTTATACAAACTACATTAAATTTAAAGGCACAATTGATTTTTAAACAATGCGAGGGTTAGGGACGCTGACTCCCTTGCGAAGTTGAAAATCCTCGTGTAATTTTTGACTTCCCAAAAACTTAGCTACAATATTCTATTATTGACCCGAAACTTTGTTTTGTATGCTGTATGTGTTATTACCGTAATGTGTTCTTACAATAATATAGCTTATAAAAAATGCTATTAAGAAAATCATAAAGGGGAGAAAAAAAGGTATAGCCAGTAAGACATTTCATTCCATCTTTTTTTGATAGATGACATCGCTGTTATGATAACTATAATTTATGGCTTATTGTATGTCACGTGCCACGTGTCCTACCGTTCTTCCTTAGACCTCTCACTCGCCGCAACGCAAAATAAAGGAAAATTAAACGCAACCGATCCTGAAATTTTCAAGAAAAAAATCCTCGTATAACTGGACCCGTGTTGTTCAAGGATCAACTAACTGTACTGTGTTTCTTTCTATCAAAAGAACACTTTAACTTTTCTAAATTTCTAATGCACGGTTAAAATTATACGTTACATGTTGAGCAAATTTTATGTAACTTGCTCACGGCAGGCGGATGAAATTTTTGTCGTAGGATGCACATTGTGGTAAAATTTTATAATAAAACGCTTAAGTTGAATCACATACGAGGTACCTCGTCTCCGGTTGAACTCTATTGTCATACTTTATACATAAGTATGGGCATCCTTACTGGAGGATCACTGATGATCCTCACAGCACGGCGCAGCGTAGGAATGTGTTTGGTCGATAATATCGTGTTCCTATTTCAAACAATATTATAATTTTCAATTTCTGGATGAAACAAGCTACGCGCTTAATTCGATGCAGGAATCAAGAAGTTGACGATTCCTTTTCAAGTTTGAGTTTACAACAGAAAACAATTTTCCTTGTTTCGACACGATAGATTGTAATATGAGTACGTAACATGTATGTCGTTAATCCCCCTTTTGTTATCATAAAACCTTACGTTAACTGTATAACAGTTATTATTTATATTGCGTACCTTTCTCACAAATGTAATAAAAAATTGATTTGCGTTTCTGAAACATGTATAAAAATAAATAAAATAAAAAATAAAAAAGTACACGAGTAAAAGAACACGGTCACAGGCTACTAAAAGAACATTAGGCTACATAGATCCAAGCACAACAGAAGGGTTAAAAATGAAACTGTTTAAATATTCTACGATGCATTAGCTATTTTACGTTATTATCATAATATTAACAATATTGATTATTTTACAAATATTACTGTTGAGACATCGTGGATAAATCTTCAGATCGAACCGAATCTAGCGTTGGATCAGGGATCACGCTGTACACGAGTCCTCGCGGTTGAACCAGATGTTGAGTTGTTCGACCAGCACTGAAGTCATAGAAACGTGTTGACAAAGAGAGTATCGCAAGAAGCACGGACAGAAGCGGTCGCATCGTGGTTATTGACTTCCGATTTCATACTCTAATTACATTCATAGATGTATTGTATATAATGTAAATAATTTTTTTTCGGTTCGTGTCCACTTTATTAATAAGAAAACATGAATACGACCAAAAGTGGAATTTCGAGTAGATCAAGACGTAACATTACAAACATTTAATTTAAGTGCTTTTTGGTGATATTTACATCATCGGTTACCGATAAAATCAAAGTTGTAAATTCTCATTAGTTTGTGTTACAAATGATTACTCTTATATGTTCTACTTATGCGCTCTGTACAATTCCTGTCAGTGCAGTGCCTATAAATTATTCATAAAAAGTATCACGACACGACTATCACGTGCTAGTTTTACAATATTCTGTTCTCTGTTATGCGGAATGTTTGCTAATAAAATATTTTGCCGGCATGTTGCAAATTTTCTTAATGTTGGAAGCGAAGGCTAAGAACGAGGGACTTTGACCACAGAAGTCTTTGGCCATAATTGCATTCTTTCTTTCTGGCATTTTCAGCCGAAAATCGCTGAAAAAGTCATAATTATTTCAATGCAACAAAATTATCGTTTCATTTCATTTGCATCAGATTCTGTATTTGGCAAACTAATACGAGCAACTTTCCTTTGCTAAAAACATCTTTGCTGAACTTTTAGTTGAGCAGAACGATTTATTCGTTTTTACAATAAAAACACGTTTTTTTATTCTTGTTTTCGTTTTATAATTGTTTTAATAATGCAGAGACAAAATGACGTTACTTTTCTTTTTAATTATTAAATTATTTAATTTTGATGAATTTTGCAGAAAATAATATTATTAAAGTTGTATAAATAGTAAAACTAAATTAAAGAAATATTTAAATAAGAACAAGATTTGTACGTGTAAGTAATACAATTTTTTAGATCCTCAATATAGATACATATTAAAATAAAATGTCGGTTTATATGTATGTTTCCTATTATCTACCTTTTAAACTCTTTGACTAATTTAGACCAAATTTTGTGTAGTTATTTTTTAGGATCCCGTGGAAAATATATGCTATCATGAAGTCTGGACACACCTTCCTCTCCTGATCCCATAATACTTCGAAATGATTTAAGTTTTGTGCACTATTACGCTCTTTCAACTGTTTTTTTGTTACGTAAGAGCAGAATAAGATCTAATTATTCGATTTATTATGTTTTCTGGAGTGAAAAACTACTATCGATAAATATCTTCTAGCCTTTCTCGAAAGAAAAAAATCGAATGTCACTAGATTTGGTAAACGTGCTGATTCTGGTGTTCATCTATTTCATCTGATCCATTTATTAACATAAACATTAAGTTTATATACCACAATTTTAACTTAACGCTATTTTGAAGTTTGATCATTTTTTTGGGTGTTCAAGATTATCTGAAGGTTTTCATTTAGGCGCGCTCAAATGTATTCTTTTTCATCCACTACAAGATGCAATAACAAAAAAAAAAATATCTGTTTCCCAAATGAAAAATTACCAACGATCTTGAGGAAATACAAAAGAAAATGAGCCGACGGAAAAAGAAAATTGTTTTTTAGGGTATTCCTTTATTGAAACCATTCAAATTGTACCACGAACATTTTTCATATCATTAAAAACAAAAGACATATTTAGATGGACTCCTTTACCCGAGACACTCTGTATACTAATATAAAAGTATAATTAATATTGCATAAATACATACTTTGGAATATTTTGAGATATTAATCTAGCGCGCTTTTCGATCAAAGAAGTAAGGTTTGAACAGAAGTCTCGTCTTATACTCACTTTCTGTATTGTACTTCTAAGGAGAATGATTTAAAATTAGTTATATTCAGTTAATGTTAAATATATATGTAGTTGTATGTGATATATGGTTCTACTATTATTTAATTCACTGTTTACCTAGAATCACGAGCTTCTACAGAACTAAATACAGACATTCTGTTTTACACATCTAGACGAATTCGTTTTAATATGTTATTGTTTAATTTTCATATTTCTACAAATCTTGATATTTTAGATTTAAAAAGCCAAAGAAACGCTAGGTAGTTTAAGCTAGTTAATAATAAAAGATCATAGTATTTTTTTTTTTTTCTTTTTATCGAGTGTTTTAGGTCACATGCACCTTGCAAGGTTATTAGTGACCACGTTGAATTCAATCAGTAATGTGAGACGAGTCTATAGAAGGTGGAAAAGACCGATATCTTACAGAAAATTCAGAACCCTTTTACAAGAGTCATCCTTCTGTAGCATGATCAGTAAGTTCGATAATTTGTGTTGCACAATTTTCGTGTTATATTATTACAATATTTGGGACAGGTAACTGAGATGTGATCGANGACCACGTTGAATTCAATCAGTAATGTGAGACGAGTCTATAGAAGGTGGAAAAGACCGATATCTTACAGAAAATTCAGAACCCTTTTACAAGAGTCATCCTTCTGTAGCATGATCAGTAAGTTCGATAATTTGTGTTGCACAATTTTCGTGTTATATTATTACAATATTTGGGACAGGTAACTGAGATGTGATCGATGGAGTTTTGTATTCCGTAGATATCACAGTTTTTTAGTTCAGTTTTGGTAACCAGTTTTTCTCTATACCCAATAGTTTTCGAGATATTCGCTAAAATGTGCTTTTCAACAATACTTTGAGGGCTGTTTTCACCCCTTCAACATGGATGTTTGCAGATAAAAAAAAATACCTGTCAAATGTTTTTTCGAGTTATATAACATATCAGAATTTCATCAAAATCGGCGTGTGTTATTTGGGTGATGTCCCTTGTTAGTCTAACGAACGCAATATACGAATTAACAATGAACTCGGACAAACGTGATACGACTTTTTCGAAAAAATTAAAAAAACTGGAATTTATATTATTCGTATGTATAATATTTCTATTTAATTGAAATACTTACGTTTAATATTTCGCACTATTATTTTTATTTTCATTGCCAAAATTACTTCATCATTTTAGGTCATAGAAAATTAAAAATCATTAACCTATATTTTTAATAAAAAGAAAAAGTTGTCATGTTTTTGTTAAAAATCGTTTACCGCTTAAAATACACATAACATTTTGCTACTCTGTATCATGCACATCGTATGGACATTCATTATTGTCATACACCAAGCATATGTCATGTACTCAATTTGTATCGCGTCGATGTGCATTGCTCGATAATTGCATCACCCATTTCCTATGAGAGAACAGGTTCAATTAGGTGAAAATTACGCATCGCGATTTTACCGTTTGAAGAGATGAATTTTTGTATAGATTTTGCTGGTTTGGATATTTTCTAACAATGTTTAGATCCTTCCCATTTTTTTACTCTTTCCAGTTTTCTCCAAAGAAAAATCGCAAAAAAAAGATCAGTTCTTTGATTTTATTTTATCTTTCGTTACCGATCACAAGAACTTTTCACTTTTTCGTGCAAAAAGAGAAGGGAAAGAAGGGCAAACGATGGCTCGAGGAATAAGTCTATAGCCTTGCATCAAGACGATTCGACCGCACAATAAGGACTGAAGAGATACGCTGAAAGTTCCATGTATTGGAAAACCGCTCAGGAGTGAGCCAACAAAATCCTGGAATAAGGATTTTTTCGATACAAACGAAATTGAAATGTAACGGTCTGCAACGTTTTTCCTCGTTGAACTTCCTATATCTCAATAAATTCATTGTATTACGGAATTGAGTGCCACACAAACTGTCTCTGACCAGCCTGGGCTCTGTCGTATACTACAATACTGACTTATCGAGATTCTTAATTGAACTCTATGTAATCAAGTTAGCGTGAAAGAAGTCATTTTAATCGCGATCGTATCTGAAAGAACGCTTTTAAGAAACTCAAGGAAGAAAAAGTTTGTTATGAAAACAATTATTACTTATTGTTAGTTAAGTGTTTAATAAATACCTTTGTCGAGAATTATGGAAGGTAGTGGTTAGAAATGGTCAGAGATATTAAAAATTAAAGAAATAAAGAGTTATACTCTACAGAATATGCTATACCTAATCGATATACAAATCCAAGGTGATGTTGGTTTTGCAATGAAAGCAAACTATTTTTTAAATCTTTATCATGAATGGATAAATTTTTGTTAAATCTTTTTTTGTTAGATGGCTGCAAATGACAGAAAAATTGTGCATCGTGTTACGCGGAATATTCTACATAAATCAGACGTCTACAACAAAAACTTATTTACAATAAGTTTTAGTTTAAAGAAATATAATTTTTCAATATTTCTCGAGAATGCAATATATCGTAATTATTACGTGTATATACGTGTCACAATGAATTTCGCTATACATTATTCATAGTTTCACTGTTATCTAATTCAATTCACAATCGAGGATGTATAATAAGATGATATATTATATGGCGCAATATAAAAACACGATTCGAAAGATAAGGACAGTAACAAAGTGATTACTTCATATGCATCATATGTCGTTGCAAATCAAATTTTTCACTTCAATTGTTATAATGGCTTGAAATACATAAAAACAACATTTTTCTACATAATTTGAAAATGTTTAAATCGATTCGGAAATTTTGTTTCCTTGGAAATATATTTTTTAAATATAATTAAATAGTTAAAGCGATATAATTAACACTTATTTCCATTGATAATAATGGACCATTATTTATCCTCGATTATTCGTTTAATGTCAAGATGTGTACGATTAAATGCAAATCTAATAGAATGTCAAATGGAATTTGCTGATGTTAAATGACCAGCTCTTGTTTAATATCAAAAATGAAAATGTCATCAGGACAAAAGGATGATCGAACAAATTTGAATGTTACATTATCATCTGGTAGTAAATGCACGATCGGAAAAGCTTTTGATCATAATAAAAAGCGGCCAAGCATTTAACTAAGTACTTATGTGTTAAAAGCAAACCTGACCTACTTTTAGCGAGAATGTTTGCGACATCGCTTCCGTTGCATTAATCGTCTTTTGTCCGGGTTCTTTTCCTGTCTCGCGATTTTCCGCAAGAAGACGAACATGAAACTTGCAAAGGAACGTTCGTCTTTCACAAGAAATTTTATGCAGCTTGTTTAAAAAATATAATAATAGTAAGACTTTGTTACACGACACAAATGCACAGATTTGAAAAGGATAACAAGTACAATATTATGGGTCAACAACTATGAGTGTCAGTGTATTATATGTATAACGACTGTAAGATTGACCGTAAGTATTAGGAGGTTGCATTGAAAGCCGCTGTTTACGTATACATTGATCTAACTACGTATGCTGTAGACAGTGAGGGACCGTTCTTATCTCGCTTTAAAGTGCAAGCATTTCCCCGTAGAATTCAGTCACTAGGCGCCTTTATTTGACTACGCAAGTTCTTTTCTAGAGTGAAGTTAAGATGGAACGCGACAAGTTATTTTTCCGATGTGTACTTTTACACTATTTCGATCTAAAGAAAAGTGCAGTCAACACTCGTCGTATTCTTGTGGCAACTTATGGTGAATCTGCTCTATCAGAAACAGTGTGTAAAAATTGATTTCGGAGATTCAAAGGTGGAGATTTTGACGTTCGGTAGTGAAATTTGAGAATAATTCACAGGCAATGTGTTTATATAAAATTGAATATTGGATACATAATTTGTTTCTATAACTTTTCGTCGTCTACCGAGCAGTTTCAGGATCCTTTTTACGAAAATATTTTCACCTTCCTCGGCAATGAATTTTTCCTAGTAATTTTTAAAAGTCTTTGATTTATTTGATTTCTTGTTATTAAAAATGTTTTGTGAAAACAGAAAATAAATGATCGTCAGACAGTGCAATATTTTGTAAAACGGACGAGATAAAACGTTCCAGTTAGAGTTGAATAATTTTTACCAATTTTTTATTGATACATAAAGCCCAGCATTATCTTATGTTAATAAACAACGCTTTTTGTATTGACCAATTTCGAAAATTTCTCTTTAATTGCTACATTTAATTAGTTCAACTGAGAACAACATATATTCAAATTAAGTACTTTATTATTATATTTGGTAGAAGTTTATAATAAATAATTCTCTTCCAAGCTCAACAAATGCACAACAGAAACAGAAAATCAACTTCTATCAAAAGCCCTAAGAACATTTCAAGCAACTCAATATATCTCCTAACCCTGTATGCATAGAGAAATTTTTATATCGAACTAAAAATGTAAAATTTCAATGAAAAAAGTCATTCAAAGATTAATAATAAATAAAATATATAATCATATTAATAAGGTTACAATTTAGGAAAATATAGATATGATAATAAAAGTAGGTGGATTTATGATAGGAATACGATTGAAGTTCAGACTTTCTGATGATTTGTC
>SMSQ01015584.1:0-10812 GCA_019453375.1 Ctenoplectra terminalis
GAACTACCGATGATTAAAGTATATTTATTTGTACCAAAAAAATCAAAGAAAGATAAATTTTTATCTATATATTATCTATAGAAAATTACGGAAAATTTTCAAAAATACTTTACAGTAGATTTGTAAAATTTTGATAGAAAAATTGTGGATTGTTAAGTTGGAAAAATGAGATGAGAGTTAATGACGTGGTGCATAACACTTATACCAAGTTTGAAGAAAATAAAATTTAACGTATTAATATTGAGAACGTCTTTTTGCAATTAATCAAAACTATATCTTTATTTTTAACTTCTTGACTTGTTACTAATTCTACTACGTATAAATAGATGTTTTCACACACCTTAATTTATTAACCCGTTAATCGTGTCATTTCTTAATCACAAACTTCTTCGTAGACAGAAATAAAAATGAAATATAATGTGACATCAAAAATAAAATGAAAATGAATAAGAAAGACTTAAGCAAAAAAATTTTACCCAAGTCGATCTTAATCACAAACTTCTTCGTAGACAGAAATAAAAATGAAATATAATGTGATATCAAAAATAAAATGAAAATGAATAAGAAAGACTTAAGCAAAAAAATTTTGCCTAAGTCGATTTTAATTCTTATAAATATAATAAACATTCCAACAAAAAAACAATACTTTGGAAATATTAGATTGGCCAACAAGTTCGTGTAGCTTTTTTTTAATTGTCTTCCCACGCTTTGAGATGCAACTAAATTCAGTTCAAATCTTAAAAAGAAAAGGTAACTTAGCAGCTTAAACGAACAATAAATTACCGAATAAAAATATTTCCTTTTTAAAAAACAAATTTCTTTTAAACCAAATTATACAACAAACTGTAACTCCTCCTCTCTGAGTCGCTAATAATCCACAAGTGGTTGATGCGACGATAAATAATAAATAAAAAAAAAAAGAAAAAATTTCTTTTCATTTGCATATTAGAACCCGTAAGAACTTTTTGATCAACCTAGTAGTGCATACTGAGATCTGCATCTTGTTGACACAAACAAGCTGGGATATTTAATTTGTCAAAAATTAGATACCAAATCATAAAATCCTTCAACCAGAGAAAAAATAAAATAAAATAAAAATTCCAGTTTCTCTTTCAATTTGCTCAAGTTTATCACGATTCGACGCATGTCGTTGCTCTCTCGGCGAGTTAGACGCTCGCTATCATTGATGCGCTTTTTGCGATATTCGCTGAAAATCGTGGTTGCTTTTGAAGACTGAAACGAGTTAATCTTTACCGTCGCAACGTGTAATTTTGCATCTCGCGGTACCTGCTCTCGCTTTTAGCGTTCGTTGCTTCTGTATCGCGGTGCGTTATTACGGACGATTACTCAACAAATTCAAGTTGGTAACGAGTTTCAATCCAAGCGAATATGATCCGTGGATATTAATATTTATAGGTCCGTTCATACGTGCTTTTCGTTGCTTGATTTTCGTTTCTTTTTTCCTTTCTTTTTTGCTTTTTACGAGGCGGAGGAACTAATGATTATACGCTTTTTGTATTAGATCTGAAGCTAAAGTATGATATTATCACCATAAACTTTATTTTATTAAATTTTTTTAATATTCGTAGAGATACGTTGTTATGATCTTTGTGTTAATTGTAGTTCAGAAGGATCTAATACGGTTTAATAAATATTTAAGGTAGGTTGTATTAGGGGTTGGGTTTAAAATTGAAAACATTAAGTTTTAATTGTACGAAGCAGTAAATTGAAATTAAAGAGTTCCGGAAAGATAGGTTTTATAAATCACTGCTTGGGATTGATAGTGGTAAAACTAAAAGAATTTCAAATTTGTGTCTGTTTTAATACGAGGTCTGCGCGTTATGCTTCTTTTATCAAAACCAAAAAGTACAATAATTAATTAATAAGGCTTGTATATAGTATTTTCAGAAATATAAATTTTAAAAAGCGTCTCTTCTAAACTTTATATTTTTTAAGTTGCGCCACTTTCTTCTTTCTTTAATCAAAACCAAAAATTACAATAATTAATTAATACGGTTTGTATTTAGTATTTTCAAAAATATAAGCTTTAAAAAGCATCTCTTTTAAAATTTATATTTTTCAAGTTGTGCTATTTCTTTATTTTTTTTATCAAGACCAAAAATTACAATAATTAATCAATAAGGCTTGTATTTAGTATTTTCAAAAATATAAATTTTAAAAAGCATCTCTTCTATAATTTATATTTTTTAAATTATTTTTTGTATTAAAATCAAAAATGACAATAATTAATCAATAAGGCTTGTATTTAGTATTTTCAAAAATATAAATTTTAAAAAGCATCTCTTCTATAATTTATATTTTTTAAGTTATGCTATTTTCTTATTTTTTGTATTAAAATAAAAAATGACAATAATTAACCAATAAGGCTTGTATTTAGTATTTTCAAAAATATAAATTTTAAAAAGCATCTCTTTTAAAGTTTATATTTTTTAAGTTGCGCCACTTTTTTCTTTCTTTTATTAAAACCAAAAACTATAATAATTAATTAATAAGGTTTGTATTTAGTATTTTCAAAAATATAAGTTTTAAAAAGCATCTCTTTTAAAATTTATATTTTTCAAGTTGTGTTATTTTTTTATTTTTTTTATCAAAACCAAAAATTACAATAATTAAATAATAAGGCTTCTATTTAGTATTTTCAAAAATATAAGCTTTAAAAAGCATCTCTTCTATAATTTATATTTTTCAAGTTGTACTATTTTTTTATTTTTTTTATCAAAACCAAAAATTACAATAATTAATTAATAAAGCTTGTATTTAATATTTAAATAAATATAAACTTTAAAAACCATCTCTTCTAAACTTTACATTTTATAAGTTACCCCACTATCGATCCTAAGATAAGAATGCCAAGAATAAACAAAATGGTGAGTTTGATTTGCAATCGGTCGAATCTGAAATAGAAAACCTGTACAAAGAAACTTATACAGCAAATAAATAAAATCGACCAACTCGCCTGATCACCGCGGTGAAAATCCAATCTATCCGTTCGTAGTGGTAAAAGCGTACACGTTAATCGGTCTTTTTGTTGCTTTCGCATGCTTTCACGGTGCCACTGGTGGAAAGAAAATTTTTGCAACCGATCGACATCGCGTTCTCCATTCCCCGTGGACAATGCGCGCCGTTACGATCCTCAATAAGCGATATCACAAGAGAGAACCGATCGCGTGAAATTGAATATCCGTAAAACCGACGGAGAGCACAGTGACGTATCAAGGGTGGGGAGCACCAGCTGACTGGGCTCTCGGTGAAACTGTCTCGTCGTTTGCCGCACGCCGTTACTTTGACAGTGTTATATCAACCTTCGGCCGAGCGAAGTCGCGTTTCTTCCTCTTCCCTCGTAAATCTCACTTCAAAACTCGAGAGAAACTTTTTATCGAACCCCTGCCGGTACGAGAATCCACGCACGAAAGGACACTCGTGAGATTTCTTTACGACAGTTTTCAACAGTTTTAAAAGACAAATAATATCGAGTGAATAAAAAGAAGAAAATAGAGAAAAATAGAGACAAATAGAGACAAATAGAGAAAAATAGAGGAAAATAGGGGCAAATGGTGGAAAATATCGGAAAATAGCGGAAAATAGAGAAAGGGTAGAAAACTTTGCTCCGTTTATTTTTTTCTTTTTTTTAGCAGTCGGAAGTTCTCCGAACACACCGGCGGACGAGATAAAACAAGCACGTCTACGACCACGACATACGCAAGGGAATCTTTATTGAGACGTTCTACGAATTTGTGCCGCGTGTTGTGAGTGATAAAAGCTTATCGTAGCGCGGCAACTCGAGACCTTTCGTGTCAGCGAAGAGGCGGATCGTTTTTCTTTTTCGAAAAAGAGAAAAGAAAAAAAAAAAAAAAGTCTCGTTTCTCGTTGAGCCGGAGGGGTTGCTTTCCTCCTGGATAACCGGAAGTGGCTATTAACCGACGAAGAGAGAACAATGTCTGTACTCGAGAACAGCTTTCCTTGAAGTTCACTCTCGCGTTCCTCAAGATAGTAATTTCGGCCCACTGAGTCATGCTCTGTCTTCTTGTGCACCGTCCGAAGGTAAATAAACTTTTCTTTTGGTTCGTTACGCGTTTGGATAGCGAGAAATTCTCGTTACGAAACGCGCGCTACTCGCTAACGGTAGTTAGATACGGATTGAGCAAATTGTTATAATCGTGATAATCGTGGTGAATTGTAGGGATTCGTGACAGGAAATATTTTGAGACTGGAAATGTAATTTTTGTGCCTGCTATCTGCTTATCTTTGCAAAATACTATAAGAAATTCAATTTGAATTTGTTTCTTACAAAAAACTGCACCAACTTTTTCCGGTACTTAATACATCTTATTGTATATGAACTAGCAAAGTGTAATTTGGACAGAGATAGATTTCTGTATTACAGAAAGGTTTCCGAACAGTCGATTGCTCGAGATGAAAATGTTTCATAGAATATATTAGATTATCTTATAAGTAATGTCGTTCCTCGACACTACTTTTTATTACGAAATATTAACCCTCTATGGGACCGTGTGACTTAAAAGTTAACTGATATATTTATATTTTAAAAAATTAATTTTCTTTAGTTATCACTGTTCTATTCAATTTTGCGCTGGTAAACTTTTTTAAGTTTCAAAGTACTATTGTGAAAACTTAAGGTGCTCTTTTGGAAAGAAAAAAAGAAAATTATAAATGTTTACGATTTCTTATTTATTTGGTTAATTTACGTTTATTTTAACCCTCTATGGGACCGTGTGACTTAAAAGTTAACTGATGTATCTATGTTTTAAAAAATTAATTTTGTTTAGTTATTACTGCGCTATTAAATTTGATTACTGTATTACTGTAGCGACACCACGATCCATCTACAGTAATTATTAGTTAAAACATTTTCAAATCAAAGTGACAAACTGTAATCAATCAATTTTTTCTTCGATAAGCAGACAAAATTCGGGCTATAGAGGGTTAATTTGTTCATATTTCGTGGGACTTAAAAGTTACAAACTGATGTATCTATATTTTAAAAAACTAATTTTGTTTAGTTATCACTGCGCTACTAAATTTGATTACTGTATTACTATAGCGACACCACGATTCATCTACAGTAATTATTAGTTTAAACATTTTCGAATCAAAGTGAAAAACTGTAATCAATGGTAATTTTTTCTCCAATAAGCAGACAAAATTCGGGCTATAGAGGGTTAATTTGTTCATATTTCGTGTGACTTGAAAGTTACAAACTGATGTATCTATATTTTAAAAAACTAATTTTGTTTAGTTATCACTGCGCTACTAAATTTGATTACTGTATTACTATAGCGACACCACGATTCATCTACAGTAATTATTAGTTTAAACATTTTCGAATCAAAGTGAAAAACTGTAATCAATGGTAATTTTTTCTCCAATAAGCAGACAAAATTCGGGCTATAGAGGGTTAATTTGTTCATATTTCGTGTGACTTGAAAGTTACAAACTGATGTATCTATATTTTAAAAAACTAATTTTGTTTAGTTATCACTGTACTATTAAATTTGATTACTGCATTACTGTAGCGACACCACGATCCCTCTACAGTAATTATTAGTTAAAACATTTTCAAATCAAAGTGACAAACTGTAATTAATCAATTTTTTCTTCGATAAGCAGACAAAATTCGGGCTATAGAGGGTTAAAAATATACATCCAATTCTGTTTCTATACGATAGATATGTTTCCGAGGAACATGTGTAAAGAAGAAAAGAAATATCTGTATAAAAATAGATTAATTTCAGATTAGAATTAATTAATACAATAATTAGATCGGTAAAAGTAATGCAATAAACCGTATGAAAATTGAGGTTAGAATCTTAGATATTATTCTTACGTGTTTACTTACATTTCATGTTCTTTAAACATTGCACGTGTATGTATAATTATCGTCTTTATCGTGTTAAATAAAAACAAACCGTGTTAAAAGACAGTGGAATTTTTTTTTCTAGAACGTATTGAATTACAAACTGTGTAAAAATAGAATTGGATGTAGATAAGTTATAGGATTGTTGGTGGAAAAATTGTGGAAGAATATTTTGTGTTATTAAAAAGTAGTTGTGAAAATGATACTTTTTGGCATATTTTGTCAGATTTTTAACACTTTTTGAGGACGAATTTTTAGAACGACAAACAAATGAAAAGCTACACACGTTGAGTATTGTTTTGAGAAATTATAAAAATTAAAATGTCTTATTATATTAAACTATTATCGATCAAATTTTCACAAAACGATACATATTATTATTTATTCCTAATATTTGAAATATTTCATACGCATCAAATAAAATTTTGGACACACGTAGTTTCTTCGAAATATGCATTTAACATTGGAACTATCAACGATTAACACTAGAACTACCGGCGATTAAAATAGATTTATTTATAGTAAAGAAATCAAAATGATAGGTATTTTAAAAAATATTTATAATAAAGATAACAATTCTTTGTTCGGATTTTTTATAAAAGATCACCAAAAATGCCCTAAAATACATTATTGTAAAATTAGAAAATTTCTATAAGAAATTATGAATCAGTCATTTTGACTGCTTCGGTAAAAAATACTTATAATAAGGATAACAATTCTTTGTTCGCATTTTTCACAAAAGATCACCAAAAATCCCTTAAAATACATTATTGTAAATTTAGAAAATTTCTGTAAGAAATTATAATAAGTTATTTCTATAAAACATATTTATAATAAGGCTAACAATTCTTTGTTCACATTTTTTACAAAAGATCATCAAAAATCCCCTAAAATACATTATTGTAAATTTAGAAAATTTGTATAAGAAATTATGAACCAGCCATTTCGACTGGTTCTGTAATTCTAGTGTTAAAGAATACGTATTTGTACGAAAGAAATCAAAGGCATCGATATTTAAAAAAATACACAAAACACGAGAAACACTGATTAATATTTTCTTACAGAAAATCACAAAAAGCTATTAAAAATGCATCCTTGTAAAATAGAATTTTTATGATAATCTATCAACTCGTCATTCTGATCATTTTGTTACTTCTAGTATTATTTAAAATTATTTCGACAACGATTAACTAATTTCGATATTTCAAATTTATAAAATCCCCAGTTCTAGAATTAAAAAGATTGTTCAAATGCTGCTTTTACAATTCGTTCATTTTGAAACAATTTGTTAACACTAAACCTACCGACCTAACCCAAAAACCTAAAAAATACATAACGTAAGGAGAACAAATCTTTACCTATATTTTTCATAGAAAATCATCAAAAATTTCCGAAACTGAATTGTTGTAAATTTATATAATTTCCATGAAAAATTATAAGCCAATCATTTTGACCGTTTTGGTAGTTTTAGTGTTAAACTCAAACTTCGAAGGAAACGATATTTTATATGCATCGAACTACATAATACCTTCTAGCAATTGTAAGAACTATAAGTAACTGAATAACCACAAGCTTTATCAGTCACTGAAATGTTTCGTAAATACTGATAGCACCATGTGTGATAAACTGCATAATGCAAACTGATGGAAAGAAAATAGAATATTATTTTGAAATTGGAGGCTCGGTGCAAAGTAAGAGAAATGAAAAATAACATTAATATTATATAAATGACCGATACGGAATGAAATGGGAAATAAAATATCAATGGAACTGAATATCTGAAGCATGTAGCACAGTTTTTAATCACAGTTCCGACTTCTTTAAATGTAGGTCGTCTTTATTGAGGGTACTTTATCTCGAAATGCATTGAACAATTTCAAAACAAAGCATTCTTTTTCCTTGAACGATACGATACGATTTATGAAATTGAAGGAAACTTAGAGATCTATAAAAAAGAAAAAAATGTTCCTCCAAAAGATTATTTATTATTTGCTGAACCTAATATTCAAGCCTGTTTCGGTATTTACAGATTTTTAAAATATTGCAACCTTAGTTGTAATTCTTAATTTATTCTTTTTTCAGTATTTACTTATTTAATTTAATATTAAAAAATATTATTAATTTAATATTATTATATTATATTTAATATTATTATTATTTTAAATTATTTTTTAATATTATATTAATATTTTTCAATATTAAATTAAATAAGTTTTCTTTTTAATTTAATTTTTTTAATATTTTTTAAGTATTTACTTACTTAAGTATTTTTAAATATTCTTAAGTTAAACTGTTTCATAACATTTTTAGAATGTTCTTTCCAATTTTCTAATATTTGTATTACAAATAGAGCTGTATTAAGCGTAATAAAAAAAAATAATAGCAATAATAATTATGAAGTGTATCATAGTATAAAAATAGAATTGTGTTTATGCTTTTTTGTGATTAAAGACAGCCATATAAATTATTGTTGTTGTTAGTGTTCGTTTTACATTGCATATTATTTAGTATTCTTTTAAAATATTTATTTAATATACGAAAATAAATTTCATAATTCAGGTACCATGCAACTAACGAAGTATAATAAGTTTATACATATCTTTTTAAAAAATAAAATACAACGGACTTGAAATACAGAGAAAAATGAAAAACAAAATTATTCGTGTCGCTAATAACTCTTAGCAATTGATGCGACACAAAATAATAATAAAAAAGGAAAATTATTCGTATAAAAAGAATTATAAAGTTTTTTAATCCATTTAATTGATTTAATTCTTTCTTTTTTTTTAATAGTTAATTTTTGTGTTACCTTTAGATAACCTAAATTCAACGTGTGTTTACAAATATATAATACTAAAATCATTTCTTATTTTAAAATTCGGATGATACTTCAACCTGGACCAACAACACTGGTCAATAATTTTATCTCTGTTATTGTATCACGTTCAACAGAAGTTATCAGTAATTGCCTCTAACCATGTATAGTTTATACAGATTATCACGTATTATGTCTAATGTACCCTAAGAGTAAAAGGAGATAAACGCAATGCGATCCAACGTAATATCCAACCAGTAAAACATATCGCTTTATTAAATTATAAACTTGATCTCATCGTAGTCTCTCATTTGACTAAAAAANTTATTATTTTAAATTATTTTTTAATATTATATTAATATTTTTCAATATTAAATTAAATAAGTTTTCTTTTTAATTTAATTTTTTTAATATTTTTTAAGTATTTACTTACTTAAGTATTTTTAAATATTCTTAAGTTAAACTGTTTCATAACATTTTTAGAATGTTCTTTCCAATTTTCTAATATTTGTATTACAAATAGAGCTGTATTAAGCGTAATAAAAAAAAATAATAGCAATAATAATTATGAAGTGTATCATAGTATAAAAATAGAATTGTGTTTATGCTTTTTTGTGATTAAAGACAGCCATATAAATTATTGTTGTTGTTAGTGTTCGTTTTACATTGCATATTATTTAGTATTCTTTTAAAATATTTATTTAATATACGAAAATAAATTTCATAATTCAGGTACCATGCAACTAACGAAGTATAATAAGTTTATACATATCTTTTTAAAAAATAAAATACAACGGACTTGAAATACAGAGAAAAATGAAAAACAAAATTATTCGTGTCGCTAATAACTCTTAGCAATTGATGCGACACAAAATAATAATAAAAAAGGAAAATTATTCGTATAAAAAGAATTATAAAGTTTTTTAATCCATTTAATTGATTTAATTCTTTCTTTTTTTTTAATAGTTAATTTTTGTGTTACCTTTAGATAACCTAAATTCAACGTGTGTTTACAAATATATAATACTAAAATCATTTCTTATTTTAAAATTCGGATGATACTTCAACCTGGACCAACAACACTGGTCAATAATTTTATCTCTGTTATTGTATCACGTTCAACAGAAGTTATCAGTAATTGCCTCTAACCATGTATAGTTTATACAGATTATCACGTATTATGTCTAATGTACCCTAAGAGTAAAAGGAGATAAACGCAATGCGATCCAACGTAATATCCAACCAGTAAAACATATCGCTTTATTAAATTATAAACTTGATCTCATCGTAGTCTCTCATTTGACTAAAAAAAAATTCTAATTCTAACAAAAATGTGTTTAATATAGAATTGGAAAAAGGAAGCTTGTATATCGACAATAATGACAATTTTTTCGTTTTATTCCAAGAACTCGTTATCGTTAATTGCCTCGGACACGAATTCATCTCTTTAAAAATTATTTTCGAGAAATTTTCATATTTATTTATTTTTTTTTATTTTAACCCGCGATGGACAAGCATTCTTTTACATTTTTCTCAACATTAGGAAATGTTTCAACGGAAAGAAAACAACTGGACCGATACAAAAATGTCCTAAAGGTCGCAACAGGGTTAAATACGAAATATGAACTGCGTTAACACATCACGGACGGGTGACGAAATTTCTCGAATTTAATATCTCGTATCTTGGAAACGTAAAAATAGCGAACGACGAAGTATGAAAGATTACTTCTAACACTAGAACTACCAAAGTGGTCAAAATGACCCATTCGTAATTTTTTACAGAATCAAATTTAATAGCGCAGTGATAACTAAAGAAAATTAATTTTTTAAAATATAGATACACCAGTTTGTAACTTTTAAGTCACACGGTCCCATAGAGGGTTAACACTAGAACTACCGGCGATTAAAGTAGACTTATTTGTACCAGAGAAATCAAAATGAAAGGTATTTGAAAAAATATCTATAATAAGGGTAACAATTCTTTGGGCATATTTCTTACAAAAAATCACGAAAAATCCTCAAAACTACATTATTGTAAATTTATAAAATTTCTATAAGAAATTATGAACCAGTCATTTTGACTGGTTTGGTAGTTCTAGTG
>SMSQ01015584.1:18283-28645 GCA_019453375.1 Ctenoplectra terminalis
ATTTATATATAATAACTATTTATACTGCCAATTTATTATTATTCATTATTATACTATTAATTCTATTATTATATTATTAAAATATTCTAAAGATCCTTCATTCTTCCTTTATATATAATAATATTTATAATTAATATTGTAAATAATAATATTATGATTTATATATAACAACTAATAAGGCCTCTTTAATATTTTAAAAAGCCGAAGTAAATATTTTAATAATACAATAATAAAATTTGTAATATTACAAATATTATTAAAATATTTATTCCGGCTTTTTAAAATATTCAAGAGGCTTTATTAGTTATTATATATAAATCATAATATATAATAATATTCATAATTAGTATTATAAATAATAATATTATGATTTATATATAATAACTATTTATACTGCCAATTTATTATTATTCATTATTATACTATTAATTCTATTATTATATTATTAAAATATTCTAAAGATCCTTCATTCTTCCTTTATATATAATAATATTTATAATTAATATTGTAAATAATAATATTATGATTTTTATATAACAACTAATAAGGCCTCTTTAATATTTTAAAAAGCCGAAGTAAATATTTTAATAATACAATAATAAAATTTGTAATATTACAAATATTATTAAAATATTTATTCCGGCTTTTAAAAATATTAAAGAGGCTTTATTAATTATTATGTATAAATCAAAATATCAATATTTATAATATTATAAATATTATTATGTAATATAATAATAATAATAACAACAACTAAAATAGTTATTTATTAATTATATATAATAATTATAATATTATATTATATATAATTAATAATTAATTATTTTTACATAACTACGGTAACTGTGGTAAAAATTATATTGTGATGCCTTATTTCAAATATCTACATTATATATTTTAAATAAACTGAAGCTGGTCAAATACTTATGGACGGTAGTGTACGCGACGATACCATGACAACAAACAAACAGAAAAATATCAGTGTCCGAATTCATTTGTCCAGTATTGTACTCTGTAGATACACCGATGAATAAGAACTTATAACATTAATTCCAGAATATTCACCATTCCGAACCACTAAATTTTGCCTCGTAACATTTAATTTCACCTTTAAAGGTTTTAATGATACGGCTAGTCCCAGTTGTATGGGTCACCCTATACCTTTATCGATGAACATCGAACGAATATTGAACGCTGAAAGGGTTTTTAACCCCATTTTCTATCGTGTTCTCTATGAATTCGTGGTCAACCGTACGTTATTAGATTATCGAGACCCGCTACTTGTAATTAGTTCCACCCTATCTACCGGCCAATTAACAAGTAGGTCATCCGTTCGTTTATGGGAATCGAAAATGGGGAACCGTGAATATCCGCAGACCAAGAATTTCGACTTCGTACGCTACTTAAAAATATCGAATTATTTCCCGGTCTTCCACTAATTTTTTTATCAATTTGGAATTAACACTGACAATGTTAACCCATTGCGCTACCATTTAGCCGGGCAAAATCCGGGACAGAAGTGTAGCAACCGCCGCTCGCTGAAGGTTATTATCTAAATTGTTCAGGTTTAGCCTTTATTTTCATTAGCCGTTTTCTAGAAAGTTGACACGACGAGCCTCACTCGTAACATTTATGTTTGACTCGAAATTGTGACCACGAGTCTCACTCGCGATATTTATGTTTGACCCAGAAGTGTGACCACGAGTTTCAATCCTGATATGCGTGTTTGACTCGAAATTGTGACCACGAGTCTCACTCGCGATATTAATGTTTGACCCAAAAATATGACCACGAGTCTCACTCGCGATATTAATGTTTGACCCAGAAGTGTGACCACGAGTTTCACTCCTGATATCCATGTTTGACTCGAAATTGTGACCACGAGTCTCACTCGTGATATTTATGTTTGATCCAGAAGTGTGACCACGAGTTTCACTCCTGATATCCATGTTTGACTCGAAATTGTGACCACGAGTCAGACTCGCGATATTTATGTTTGACCCAGAAGTGTGACCACGAGTTTCACTCCTGATATCCATGTTTGACTCGAAATTGTGACCACGAGTCAGATTCGTCAAAGGATAGATCATAACTTAAAGTTTGAGTTAAGAAGATCATTTTTAACACCAGAACTACCAACGATTAAAGTATACTTATTTCTACCGAAGAGATCAAAGTGGAAAGTATATGAAATAATATGTAATGCAATTCAGACAAAAGTTTATCTATATTTTTAATAGAAAATCGCGGAAAATCTGCCCAATGGCACCGTGGTTGATTTATAAAGATTGTGTAAAAAATTACGAATGGGTCATTTGGCCCACTTTGGTAGTTCTAGTGTTAAAAGTAATCTTTCATACCTTGTCGTTTACTATTTTACCCTTTCAAGATATAAAATATAAAATACAGGCAGCCCTCTTATAACATAGCATTCTGTAACATTATTTCGCTCTAACACGATAAGAAAATTGCGAAAACCTTTGCACAACACTGTACTTCTAGAGCACTGGATAACATGATTTTTGTTTAACATATTTAAAAACTAAATTACCTTAAAATAATGTAACCTTGTAAGAACCAGCAAACGAACCAAAATTACAGATTTTTTAAACAGGATAGAAGGTGCAAAAAATCTAAATGAAGAAGAGGGTTCAGAAAGTGAAGGTGATATCGTTGAATCGAAAAAACGTTCTCGTTTGATTGTACTGAGCAGTGATGAGGAAGAAATTTATTAAATTAAGGTTACATTAAACGAAAATAATATTTTTTGTTTTTTTTTCCGTTTCGTGTTATACATACGTTTATATTTTTAACAAAAATTAAGTTGCTTATATGGAATTAAAAAAAACATGTTTGTTTTTAATAAGTTTTCGGAACGTAACCGCCCTTTTTGTACTGGCTCTGGATCTCATGTAACACGACATTTTTTAGGAACCTATCTACCGTGTTATAGGAGGGTTACCTGCACGACAAATTTGCTTAACCTTAACCCTTTCGCGGCGGAGCGCTCAGAAATGAATTAATATTCGATATTGAATATTCGATTATATAAAACATCCCTGAACAAGAAGCGTGTACTGTTAGCGCGTCGAGAACAATCGACTGAATGGTCATTATTGGACAGATGTTGATAACAAGTGAACGGCGCCAAAAGGCGCTGTCCGCTCGAAGCGAACGTCTATATCTGAGCGTCAAAAGACGTTGTTCTCCGCGAAGGGGTTAATGTCTTTCCCAGTTAACCGGCTAAACTCGACCGTCTATACCAGAATAAACTTTTAATTTGTAAACACCTGTCTTAGAAAGAACTGTATTCGTGTACAGCAAAGACTCGTTAAATGTTCGAAAGGATCTACACGCTAAGTGCTCGCGGGTTATCCCCACCCCTGGGGAGTTCCCTCCCGAAGCAAGCATCGGAAAATATGACACCGCAAGGCTTCCCTTTGAAAATCTGTATCGCATTCGTATCGGTGAGATAACACTATGCAGCGATGTAACTTTTTTATTTTTCATTTCTTTTTCATGACAATTTCATTAACATATCGATGAGTTTTTCCCGATTAAAATGAGACCAAACACAAAATTGTTATATTTTTAATTAACCCGAAGAATCTTGAAATAATTTACTTTCTGCGAACGCATAGAAAGAAACAGGCAAGATTTTAATCGGCAAGATTTCACCGATATGTTAGTGAAATTTTGATTAAAAAAAATAAAAAATGAAAAAGTTTGTTCGATGCATTAGTATTGCCTCACCGATATGTAAGCATTTAATCTTTACGACCACCTCGACTCTTAGTCCCTCTTTCTTCTTCATCGAACTGTCTTTTCCTACGTTCGTCGACGTCGGCGAGACCCAAACGGTTCGCAGAAGCGAGTCTCCTGTCCGCTAAATGTTCCTCGCCGGTCCCAAATTCTCAACACTTATCGAGTCTTTAGTGTATTGCCAAGAGATCTCGTTCGTTACGTGTCGATTATGTTTAAATTCGATGATTCAGTATTTCTGATGAAAAAACTTTGCTTCGTGGGAACACGCTGCACTGTATGCTTGGTAGGTTTAATTGGTTCCGATTGTATATATAGTTGTTGATTTGGAATGAAATATTGTTCAAATATTTGTCGGTCGACTAACGGAACCGGAAGAACAGTAAACCGCACATAATATAAAGGAATTAATGGAATTTCTATTAATTATGTATTATTAAGAACGATCCGGGGGAAACGTTCGGCTAACGATGAACTTTGGCATACAATACTGTTCTCAGAATAATTAAGCTCAGGTGGAATCTTCCACGAGTATAAAATTAACATATTTTCTATCGAAGATACGGAATTGCACGCAGGATTGAAAATTAATTGGAGCAGTGTTTTAGAAATTACTGTTATTTTAGTTGCGAGTATGCGAGTATCTATAAAATGATCGTTAATATTTTCGAACGTTTAAGAATTATCACGCAAATTTTTTTAATTAGCTTTCGAGAAATTCTTCCGTTCAAAACGTTGCAAAATTAGAACACGGATCCAAAGATTTTTGCTTCACTTTCCGAATGACTGTACGACAACTGGAGCTCGATACCATTAAATAACAGAAGAGAAATAAGAAACAAAATGATAGACGTTGGTAAAGAAAAGATGGAAGATTTCTGAATTAAATCATGCAGCGATTTACTTTAAAACGGGAGGATCTCTCCATTCGGTTATTCAGCGACTTATTTCGAAACGGGGAGATCTTTTCGTTCGGTTGGCTAAATGTTGATTACTTAATTAGCTTGATTACTTATCTATTAACGAAATTGGAACAAAGAAATAACTGCAGGTAAAGAAGCAATTTTCCTTTTTTTTTTTCTTTTTTTATTAAGTATTAAAGTTGCATTAATTGTATATAAGTGATTATTAGTAACGATAATTTGAGATAAATATATCTGTTATGGGAAATTAGATTTTATTATAGAGCAACGAATGTTTTAATAAGCAAGATACTTCGAATATTTCTTAATAATCACCTGGATTTTAATTTAGAGTTGCTTTAATTTGGAATTTAGTCTTTGAAAGCACATTCAAGCCACGAATATTCAAATACACTTCGAATATTTCTTAATAATTATTGAGATTTTGATTTAGAGTTTTATTAAAATAGTCTTCGAAAACATACTCAAGCAACGAATATCCGAATATACTTCGAATCATTAATGTTTCAATTTAGAGTTTCTCTAATTTGGAATTTAAACTTTCAAACCACATTCAAGGCAAATGCAACCTACTCGAACTAAAAATAAAAATACCATACTGAATAATAACAAAACAGTTTCAAAACTAAAATTTATCCTATGTCTCAAAATACATACTCTCCTAAATCTACCAAGCAAATTCGCCTAGCCTAAACGCATCATTTTTCGTATCTTTCTTCTATCACTAATGTGATACAAACTTAAGCTACATTGCCCATCTAATATACTTAAATATATTTAAAAAAGGAATAAAAAAAATATTTAACGAATGTACTTTGTGAACAAATAGCTATGAATTCGAATTTCTATAAGCGGTAAAACTCTTTAGTTTATTTCGACGCGAGTGAGCGAATCTTTCTCAATTTGAAATTTTATCGAGGTCGAAACGATGCTTGCTAGAAACTAGTATTGATTTTGAGCGTGTAATAGAGCCACATGTATTCATTTGCTGGCTAACTATGGAGAATTTAATCGATCGAATTCCGTTGTGCTGTTGCTGTTCCAGGTAGAAATTGATTTGCTGAATGGTACCCGCATATTGGTCAATAACCTTGACCCAATTAAGCATTTGACGATTTAGGGCTTATATTAGGTGGACCGGAAAGTAATGTCGTTTTTTTACATTAAATTCAAACAGACAATTGTTCAACAAGTTTTTATTTTTAATCAATGATATAATTATCCTCGTTGTCAACAACCTTTTGCCATCTAGTGTGTAAATTTTCAATGCCGGATCGACAAAAATCAATTGGTATTTGAGCAAAATATCTGGAGAACGCATTTTTCACATCGTTCCAAATTTGCAAATTATTTTGCCGCTTAGAAAATGTTGTCGCGATCGGAATAAATGGAAATCACATGGTGCAATATCGGGTGAGTATGGTGGGTGAAGCACAATACCTTCCACCCTAATTCATTAATTTTTCCAGGGTTCGTTTTGCGCAGTGCGGTCTTGCATTATCGTTGCAGGATAACGCATTTTCTGTTGACAATAGCCGCGCACTTTTAGACTTTAATTTCATTTTTATTGCACAGTAGCTCAGTAATAGTTCACAATATTCAATTTCATCTTGTTATAATATTCTGCTACACATAGCTGTAATAAAAATTAAATAACGAAATTGTTAGAGGTAGAGGATCGAAGCGAACTTTTTTTACAATAAATAAATTATGTAAAGAGTGAGCGGGATTGCGAGAACGTGTTGACAGAGGCAAACTGAACTTAACTACATTTGATAAACATTTGTTGAATGCCTGGTAACAACAAAACGGGTGTTAATGTCATTCAACGAAAAGGATATTAATATCTTATAACTCTAACAGAAATAAATAAATTTCATTCTGCGAAAAATAAGTAAATGCCCGGATACTCTTGAGCGGTAGTTGTAGCTCACGAGCAATCGGAAACATCGAAACGCGTCAGAAGCTCTAATTATAATTGTAAACGGAAATATATTGCATTTACGCGAATAACACGTTTCATTTAAATAATTGGATTCGCAGCCGAAACAAAGATCACGTAAGAAACAGTTAAATTACTTGCAAGAAATTTACCTGTCACATAAAATTTCATTACCCAGCATTACACTCGCTAAACATTAACGTTGGTAATTACCAAATTGTAGATGCACCGTAAATTCCTAAAATAAAAAAAAAGATAACCGAAACATCGAAACGCGTCAGACGCCCCAATTATAATTGTAAACGGAAATATTTTGCATTCACGCAAAGAACATGTTTCATTTAAATAATTGGATTCGCAGCTGAAACAAAGATCACGTAAGAAACAGTTAAATTACTTGCAAAAAATTAATCTGTCACATAAAATTTCATTACCCAATACCCACTTACTTAATGTTAACTAACTTAATGTTACTGATTACCAAATTGTAGATGCAACGTAAATTCCTAAAATAAAAAAATAAAAATAAAAATAAAAATAATAGCACAAAAAACTTAACGAATCTCAGTGGTGCGCATCGAGGCGTTGCTCTGTTTAAATACCGTAAACACTTCAATATGAGTAACCATACGAGAACGAGCATTAATATCCTTCTATGGGATACCGCGGACAAGCGGATGTGACGTGGTCACGCGTGGAAAGCGCTATTACACGTGTGTAGCTCGTACACCGTGACGTAATACTACTTATCGTAAGAAAACTGACGGAGAGTATAATGTATGGCAAAGCAAACCGAGTGAAGATAAAGTAAAAAAAATTTTAATTCGGCTGTAACTTACCGGGTGTCTCAGATAAAGGAGACCACTTATGATACTTAGAAACTAGGAAACTTAGAATAAATCTTTAAAAAGTGGCTAAAATGCACGATTTAGGAAAAAGTATTTCGAACGTAATATGACTCTGATAATAGATAACCAAACTGTACAAAATATTATCTCATAAACAATCATACGGTAAAAACGGGAATACAAATATTTACATGTAATCAAAATCCGGCATTTCATATGCACCAACCTAATAATAATGGATATTTTGATACAATTTTATTATTATTAAAATAATATTAATATAACTAATTTGGGAATTTATGTTTATTTGTTAATTTGAATAACGGAGTTTCTACTTTATATTTTTAATTGAAATTAGTGTAAGTAAGTAAATAATAATTAATTACTAAATTTTCTTATAAAAATAACTAATATTAAATGATCGGTTAACTTTTATCCGGATGAAATTACAAATTTAATTCCGATAGGAAGTGATTTTATTTAAATTTAAATTAAAAAAAATTTTAATTAAGTTTATATAAACGAACCGAGAAACCTTCAAACTAGAAAATATTATCCTAGAAGCAAACCTGATTAACAGCATGATTAAAAGCGGAATTTAAAATCTCATATGGTGAGATTATTATTAACTTTCTTTTGCAGTTTTATCAGTATACAAATAAAGATATGATACATAATTATATTTATCTACACGGTTAATAACAATTTAAACAAATAAATTTTTCATCGTATACAAAAACCGTCTGTACTAATATTAAAAGCGGAAATGAAGACCTGATATGATTAAAAAAACTAGGATACTTAGAAATTAGGAAACTTAGAATAAATCTTTAAAAAGTGGCTAAAATGCACGATTTAGGAAAAAGTATTTCGAACGTAATATGACTCTGATAATAGATAACCGAACTGTATAAAAGATTATCTCATAAACAATCATACGGTGGAAACAGGAATACAAATATTTACATGTAATCAAAATCCGGCATTTCATATGCACCAACCTAATAGAATTGAAGAAATGCTAACCGAGATCGCAGCCAATTAGCTCGTATTATTTTCTATATAATTACTAATTGTATCACAGTTTTAGTGACGCGATTAGTAATTATATATCAAATAACATCGATTTCCCGGGTCTCACCACGTAGAGGTATATTACCGTAGCGACACCATGATCCATCTGTAACAATTATTAGTTAAAAAATTGTCAAATCTAAGTGAAAAACCGTAAGCAATCGTAATTTTTTCTCCAATAAGGAGACAAAATTCGGACTATAGAGGGTTAAGTATCTTTGTTTTCAATAGCACCAAAAATGTTTATTAGGTTGTCCCGAAAGTTCCTTCCGTTATCTTCACGCAATGCTTTCGTTTAGCAATGTTTAAATAAACATTCAGCTTTATTTGTTAGACGAGAGATGGAGGGAAAAAATAGCGTAAAATGAATCCTGTATAAAATAATAATACATGGTAAAACATAAAATATTATGTATCTTTTACCTATTAATAAAACGAAAGAAACTTTTGGGACAAGCTAATATAATATTACTCAGTTGATTTTCAAGCAGGAATAACGCCATTTCTTCGAAATTTTTCAAAATCAGCTTTTATTTTTACCAGAAAAGATTTTTTTGTACTATGATATTTAAGTGGTACCCATTAGATGAGATATTTTGTGTATCAGATGGGTACGAAAGTTTGTTTTCTTATTGTTGAACAATGTTATAGATATAGTGTCGAAAATATATTCGTGTTTTTGTAATACGCGCGTTTTTGGCTTGTTGCTTGTTTTTTTTTTTTTTTATTTCTAACATATCATAAGACGGTTAAACATTGAATCCACGCGAAATGTGAAATGTTAAGTAATAATTTTGTTTGCACTAAATTGTGTGCTTACATTTCTCTAAGCCACGCTATGTTTCCTAACATATAGAAATGTGGTTTTTTTATAATAATTGTTATATTGTCAGTGTCGTATGATCGATGTGGAAGAATAACAGATAGTTGAAGAAAGTATTTTGCTTAAGAAAAAATAAAAAATATTTACGGTTTTAATAGACTGTTTTTTTTGTAAATTATAACTAGTTGTCGTTGATGGTCTGCTATGTTTTTTTTTTTTTAATATACAGTTAGTTGCTATTAATGTAGTATCGCTTTTTTTATACTTCAAATTCAAATTGATGAAAATGAATTTTAATCTAAAAATTGTTTTGAATATAATTATATGCGGATTGTTGCAGTAAAATGATCAGATTTTACAGTAAAACAAGATTATTTACCGATAAGTAGTTAAACGAAACGAATATCTCGCAACGAATCTGCTTAAAGAATTTTATATTTCAAAAAACATATTTAAAATAAATTCGAAATTTAGGAATTAACGTTAACCAGTTAAACTAATTACACTTAATTTCTTCAAAATTAATTTCCCATATAGAAAATAAAACACTAATCAAAATAAAATACAGCAAATACTGAAATTTCTAAAAAAAGCTTCTCCATAAAAATGCAATAAGTTAAAAGCAATAACTCAAATTTCTAAAAAAAATACTATGCTTCTTTATAAACTTTAATTCTCCAAAAACACCGTTTCTACCAACTGAGTCGTTAATAACACAAAATTAGTGGATAATGTGACTTAAACAATTAAAAAGAAAAAAAAAGATTAAATAAAAATGACATACTTCATTTTCTGTTTCCCCGCTAAATTATAAATATCACGAAACATGAATTAAATATTTATTACACCGACGACAACGGAATTATTAATTTTTTTAACGGGGGAAAAAATTAATAAAAATTAAATTAATAAATAATCATATTAGTAAAAATAAATAATAAAAAATAAATACCCCTAATAAAAAATAAATAATATTAATAAAAAATAAAT
>SMSQ01015595.1:17726-32998 GCA_019453375.1 Ctenoplectra terminalis
TTGCTGTAAAAAATTACGAATGGGTCATTTTGAACACTTTGGTAGTTCTGGTGTTAAAGTAGACTTATTTGTATGAAAGAAATAAAAATTATAGGTGTTTCAAAAAGTATCTATAATAAGGGTGACGATTCTTTGTACATATTTTTTACGAAAAGTCATAGAAAATCCGCAGAAATACATCGTTGTAAATTTATAAAATTTCTATAAGAAATTATGAAGTAGTTCTAGTGTTAATGTGGCAACTCGAATGGCAATAATTGTTTTATCAATAAATATCCTTCATCTTTATATTTCAGATGTTGGAATCTATGACTACTTCGTAATAGAACATTGTGTTTAACACTAGAACTACCGGCGATTAAAGTAGACTTATTTGTATAAAAGAAATAAAAGTGATAGGTATTTGAAAAAGTATCTATAATAAGGGTAACAATTCTGTGTACATATTTTTTACAAAAAGTTATAGAAAATCCTCGAACATATATCACTGTAAATTTATAAAATTTTTATAAGAAATTAATTATATAATATATTTTATTCGAAATTAAAATTTTTATAAGAAATTATCATTTTGACTGGTTCGGTAGTTCTAGTGTTAAGATTATTATATTTAATTTGGCCTGTTTTTAGTAGTTATGCAAACTGAGTCAAACGATAAAATTAGCAGTAGTGAGGATGAGTTTGATTTTACGTTACTAAGAAAATAAATTAATAATTTTATAAATAAGACGTTTGGAAACGGTGATGAAGTCCGAGAAGAATCAAAAATATATTTTCGCGACACTTGTCCCGAGAAACGGAAAATGTATTTTACTGAGTGGTTCTTAAAATATCGCAGGAAGTAAAATTATAATGTTTAATATTCAATATTAGGTCTTTCATGGTGTAAAAATGCAGGAAACGTTGAAATAAAATATTTATATCCGTTGTCGCCGTTCGAATTGCTGCATTAATCAAAGTGGCGAGTGAGAGTCGCGCATAACGCGGTTTTTAAAAAACGACAAATAACACTGGACCTCTTTGTCAGTAATAAATAAAATATCCGGAAAAATCCATAATCTTAAGCAGCACAAAAATAATTTTTTTCTTTGTACGTACATAAAAATAACTTGAAATTAAGTTTCTTTATTCTTAGTCGCATGTTTCCTTATTCCTGTTCACTGTGTGCTAAGGTGACCTCGTTAAATGCTGTTTCGTTTAACGCTTTGTTCTCCAAGAACATATCTTAAGCGTTAATCGGGGTATTACTGTATTTAATTGTTTTAACGCATTGAGTTCGCTGGAATGCCAGTTCGAATACGCATACATTGTAACCGTAACTTAAAGTGCATCTTCACTGAAGCAGTAACTAGGAACTTGTTACCTATTGTTGCTGCTGTTTCAAAAGGTGTCCAAAAAATACGAATTTATTTTTCATGAAACATAGAAAATACTTTTTACCGAAATTATAAACATCATTAGATTGAGAAAATTTTAAAAATTCGCGTTTGAAAGCTTTAAAACCAGTAACATTAATTTTTTAGCATTTATACATCCTATCAATTATTGCAAATAATACACGATTTAATTACGATATTTCTTTATAAACGCAAGAATAAAAAAAGCAGTGTTAAATTTATTTATTCCGTTTTAAAAGTAATAGCAATTCGTCAGAATTCATTCTCATCGAAGCAATAACTAGGAACTTGTTGTCTATTATTGATAAAATATTTTTTACCGAAATCATAAGCATCATTGGATCGAGAAAATTTTAAAAATTCGCGTTTGAAAGCTCGAGAACTAGTAATATTAATTTTATAAGCATTTATACGTCCTATTAGCTATTGCAAATAATTACGATTCAATTATAATTTCTCTTTATGAACGCAAGAATAAAAAAAGCAGTGCTCAGTTTGTTTATTCTATTTTAAAAGTAATAATAATTTCTTCGAATACGCATACATTATGACCGTAATTAAAAGCTGCGCCCTCATCGAAGTAATAACTAGGAACTTGTTATCTATTATTGCTGCATCTTTCAAAAAGTGTCCAAAAAATACCAATTTATTTTTCTTAAAACTATAAAATACTTTTTACAGAAGTTATTAGGCCATCCCATAAATAATGTCGTTTCTTGACGCTAATTTTCACTGTCAGATATTAATATTTGCATTCATTTTTAATCATGACTGTATTGACCATTGTTTTCTACGACTTTTTCTTATCTCTCGAGTAGTTTCTGGATTCCTTCTTTAAAAACTTTGGCATGCTTTTACCTAAAAATCTTCTTCAATGCTTATGTTAAATATCCATTATTGTAGAATTTTTATTTTCGATTAAAAAATGTTATAATAATTGGCATAAGTAGTAATTGGTTGTGGCGAACGTCGTACGAATTTCTAATTTTAATTTTTAGTTTTTTAAACTCTGTATCATACACAGCAAAAACGACCTTAAAAAAAATTTTAAATATCCAATATTATTTGAAAAATAAAGAATCTAATTACTTAACGGATAGGAAAAGGTCATGAAAAGTAATGGTCGATATATCGACGATTAGAAACAAATATATGTCTTAATATTTGGTAATAAAAATTAGTGTCGAGGAACGACATTACTTAGATAACCTAATATGAGCATCATTAGATCTATAAAATCTAACAAAAACCGCGTTTAAAAGCTTCAGAACCAGTAACATTAATTTTTTTAGCATTTATACATCCTACCAACTACTGCAAGAATAAAAGAAGCGGCGTTCAATTTCTTTATTCCGTTTCAAAAATAATAACAGTACCTATGTAGAAACCCTGCTCGAACAAAGATATTCCCAAGAAACTGTCCAAAGTCGATCCAATTCGCGAACGAAGGATGACGAAACTCATAAGCAACACCACGGAGATCCTCTTTTGTCTCGAGCAAGGTAATTACTTCACCGCCTCTCGTATTTCGTATGCCAGCCGTTATGTAAATTAAAATTTTGCAAGCGTGCATAATTGGCGGGACGCGGCTTGTGTTGCCCGTTTCGCGGTTTGTTCAACTCTTCACGGCAGAAAATGAGAAATTCGCACCGATTCCGTCGATCTTTTACAACTTCCGTAACGAATCGCATTAACCCGCGCTTCTTCTTGCCGGTGCATGGCACTGGACGGATCCGCTTCCATCGATTTGCATAGATGCTTTTTCTGGCAACGATCGTTACTTCACAGTCGGCCCTCGTCCTGGTCGATTAAATTAAGTGAAACTCCCGCTCACACGGAATTAACCGATGGAATTATTCGACGAAATATTTCCATGAGATAGCGGTAATAATTAACCGTTCGAAAAAGTGCCACGGACCTTTGCAAAAATCAGATCGAAAAATTAGAAATAGTCAAATTAACCCTTAACGGACGTAAGTCACAACAGTGCAACGGAAAACCATTCCTTCATATTGGAGATTGTTTCACAAAATATCATACATTGAAAACTTGTAACTAATTATTTGAAACTGATACATTTGTAATACTCCTCCGAAAAATTAATTTCTAACAAAAATGTTGTTCTTACAATACTGAGAATTTTTCTCGTATTTACTGAAAACAACTACAACCCAGCGAGAATCATGTATAAAAAAACTAGCGTCCGATAAGGGTTAATCTGGGAAAACGAGAATATAAAAAAATACAAAGAAACGATATTGTAACTTTTTTTCTTCTTTTTTAATTTATCTGTTTATTAACCCTTTGCACTGGAGGGCTCCGCAGCGGAGCCATTTAAAATTTGTCTTGAAACTCGAGGGCTCCGCTATGGAGACAATGCAAATAATATTTAGTTGATACCATAAGGACAAAGACAAATCACTTTTGCTGACAAATAACGATCACGGCTCGCGGATAATGACGTTCTCGATAACAGCATATTTTGAATTCAAATTTATACCCCGATATGACAAATCTACATCAAATTCGTGACAATATATATAATATTAGTCCAGCAGCTTCTATGAATCGTAAAGACCAAGGAATTATAACTAGACTGAGGATAGGCAACACCAAAATTACACATGCTTTTCTTATAACCAAGTCCAATCCAACGATGTGTGATATATGCAACGTGCAAATCTCCGGCCAGCATGTATTGGTTCAATGTCCCAAATATAGTATTAACCCTTTGCACTCGAACGTCTCCTCTCAGGAGACATCAAAGTTTATTAACGATATTAATAATTACAGAGGATAGACTTACGTCGGCATAACTTTTTTAAAAAACACATATTTCCTTGAAGTTCTCTATTTCAAATAGCAAGAGACAGCAAATCAAAAAGTATGGTATATACCGAAATATGGAACAATTTCTGTTTGCACGTTTTCCTATAAAAATGTCGCGAGATGGCTCCGAGTGCAAAGGGTTAAAAGGGCACTATATAAGATATGAAACGTGGCAGGCATGCTCCAAAATGCGGATGGATGTAGAAGAATCTTATCCTTCCTAAAAGATACTGATATTTACCACCAAGTTTAACACTAGAACTACCGAACAAGTCAAAATGACTTGTTCGTAATTTCTTATAGAAATTTTAGAAATTTACAATAATGAATTTTTGAGGATTTTCCGCAATTTTTTGTAAAAAATATGCATAAAGAATTGTTACCCTTATTATAGGTATATTCAGAAACACCTATCATTTTGATTTCTTTGATACGAATAACTCTACTTTAATTGCCGGTAGTTCTAGTGTTAAAACATGATGATACCACAGTCCCAAAGCAAATGTGGTCACTCGTAATCAGTTATGGCGAATGTGACCTAAAGCATTCAATTAAAAAAAAAAAAAAAGACAAATCACTTTTGCTGACAAATAACGATCGCGGCTCGCGGATAATGTCGTTCTCGATAACAGTATATTTTGATTTCAAATTTATACCCCGATACGACAAATAAAAGATGAATTTGTGAGAATTACAGTGATATTGAAAGTAGTAGCGATGAATTAAAAAATGTAATAATGTTATAGTTTTTTGTTTTCTTATATACCACAACGTTTGAATCTATAATCGATTAAAAAAAAATAATAACGTACAATGATGTCTTTCCTTTGAACGCTCGCATCATTTACGTATATATAAATATGATTTTTTCACCGAAACTGCTTCGAGTTGCTGGTAATATGAATGAAAAAAAAACTTCCAGTGCAAAGGGTTAATTATCACAAATATTATTTCGTTTTGCGGTACCGTTCAAGTACAGAGTCTATATTATTTTACAAAATGAAAATAGCAAAGCAAATGAAAGATCTGCTAACGAAGATCGCATAATTGCGAATCAGAAATGCAGCACAAAAAGGGTTAAAGAAACTCTTAAATCCATAACGAACGCAATTATATTTGAAAGTAGAGAATAAGCTGATCAAGATAGAGAGCTCGCTAAAATTTAGCGGTTTAACTATCCGTAGAAAATAAGTTAATAACTGCCTACTATTCGGTGCTAGAACAAATATGATAATCGTGTATTGTTTAATCGCATCGAGCATCCTATCGCTTAACAAAAATTGTTTCTCGATACGTTTTCTTCCGCGGATAGAAGCGCAATTTTGATTTTCTACAGAAAAATATATGTGAAATAATCTTCCGATTATTTTACTGGTTCTTTAAACTTTCTGCGGATATGTTCAATCTAGGGTAAATTAAAATGGATTGAAAAATTAGAAATTCGAAAGATTTAGAGTAGATCTGCTTAAAACTTTCAAAACTGTGCGAAATTATTTAAGAGATAGTTAAACTTAATTTTTTTTTTTTTTTTTAACCACGCAGATCGTTGAGAGAATGAAAAAGGATTTTAAAATATAATTTCCATCGTAGATTAATTATAGTAACAAAATGTATCGTTGCTTGGTGTACAATAGATTATGATTGATCCTTTTGCAACTCTCTTTTCGAAGCAGTAAATCTCTGAATGTTATTTTACCGCTGAATGTCGGTACAAAGACACTTAAGAGTTGCTTGTTTGGAATATTAATTCAATTTGCATAAGGTCAACATATGATTTAAACACGTCGTCAAAGTAGACTTTACATTTATGGCGTATAACTTTAAAGAAGAGAAAAAAAGGAAACGAGATCGTCGCATTAAATTTTATCGCTGTGACAAAATTTATTGCTATTTAATATTCTGTCGTAAAATTGGATTCCTTCATCGATGGTATTTTCTTTCGAGATTAATATTTTCTTCTCAATATTTTGCTCGAACGCAACAAAATGATTTTCGATGATCGTTATAAATGCAAATTGAATTAATTAACTTGATCACAGACTTGAAAGAGATGTGAGATATTATTTAAATTGAAAATAGTGAGAGTCGTTTAAAAATTGTTCCAACGAAAGCTGCAAAAGAAACAGGAATAAATTTTGTATTATAAATATAACATATGAATGTGATAAAATTTATGGTTATTCAATGTTTTGTCGCGCTATTAAAATTATTTTTGTATAGAATTCTTTCTAAAAGCGACATAATTTTCCAATTTTATTCGGCGCGATTACACGTGGCAATATTTAAAAATTATTTGTTTGATTTTTTTAACAATGATATATTATAATATATAAAATATTCATTATTATGATAATTATAAAATAATCATTATTATTCGATAATTTATTAAATATTTACTATTATCCGATAGTTTGTCACAAAATTAAAATGTAAAACTGTTGTTATTTTTTAATAAAATTCCACTCGATTTAATATTTCAAAATAATACTTTATTACCAAACTCGTAAGAGTGAAATCGACAGGAAGAAGAATAATTAGAATGTAGTTTTAAAATAACGAGCAGAATCTCCTTGACAACACGAGTATTAATAAGCTGAGATATTAAAATCAAATATTTAAACATTATATCATAATTCAATAATAACTATAAAACAAAAATTATTATTATATATTTCTAAATTAATAAATGTATTATATATAATAAATAATATAATAAATAATATAATAAATATAATATAATAAATATATTATTATATATTTAATAATTTAGCACAAAATTAAAATTATTCTTCCACATAATTAACCCTCTATCGCGCTCTTTGACTTGCAAATGATATACTCGTGTAATTACATTTTTTTAAACTTCATTTTGTTTATTTATCACTTCACTATTAAACACTTTACTAGTATCGTTCAAGCGTTTTCTAAACACAGTGAGATTTCATTCAATTATAATTTTTTTCCGATAAGTGATCGAAATTCAGGTTGCTCAGAGTTAACTTATATTTATTTTTTTTTAATCAGGTTTCAATTTCGCATCGACAGCTTGGTCATTAGCGACCAGAGCCAACTTTGTTTATCTCAAATATATTGTACACTGTAATTAAAAAGAATTATTTCTCCAATCTTCCTAACCTTCTTACGAATAGAATCTTCAAATTAACTTAAATCCACCGTATTCGTAAGCGTAATTTAAACAGAACGTGGAGGCAGACACTTCAAAGTTGTGCCACATAGACCTCTAAAAGGAACGCAATGCCGATGGAAAAGGTCAGGTTATTGCATCCGGGCAGATTGTTTCTCCGGCGAATGCTCAGACATCCCAGGCATAGTTCTATAGCGATTTCTATACGTGACCGTCCCCCTGATTTCCCACGACCAGCGTTTTCTAACTTTCCTCGGCATCAAGCTAAGATGAATTCGCAAAAAGTGGACAGTCAAACGTGTGGAACTTTCGCTCGTGCCCTCGTAATCGGTGCATACATCGGTCTTTAACGAATACGTTATGGCGCTATAGATCTGGAGCGATTTCAAACGTTTCTGGCGCGTACTCGTTTGGAAAATTGAGAGAAATGTTGGTTTCGAACCGATTTAGAATGCAATTCTGCAAATATCGGGTTAGTCCATATGGAACTTATTTTTATTTATGGTTCAAATATGGCGGGAACTATTTAACCTTTTGAGTAATACGAACGTAGATGTACGTCGAGTAGTCACACACAAGAAAATATTTGAGTATTAGGTTGGCCAAAAAATTCGTGCGGATTTTAACATGCAAATAAACAGCGATTTTTTTTTTTTTTTTTTTTTATAAAAAATATTTGTAGGATCGAGAAAAGAGCGTTATGGTCGAAGGAGATGTTAGAAAAGAGCTTTGATTAAAAAATTTTTAAACCAGTAATTACTATAGATGTTTTCAAATCAAAGTGAAAAACTGTAATCAATCGTAATTTTTTCTCCGATAAGCAGAGAAAATTCGGCCTATAGAGGGTTAACCCTTAGCGGTCGTATTTATTTAAGATGCGGATCTTGTCGGAGTTTATTTTCGCTGAACGTGTGTTAATTATATATTATTTTCTTTAAGGAAATTCGTATAATGAAATAACACATAACGTTTCCATTAAATTACATTGAAACAAGAACTGTAAAGAATCGTTTTGAACTAGTACAGTATACGATCATAGCGAATCTTTACGTCGGTGGCTGAGAGTGGACAATCGACCGCAAAGGGTTAATATCATAGTTAAAACCGTCTTGCACAGTTCGCGCGTGAGACTCAGTGTTGCGAAAAGTCCAGCCGTAGCTAAAAGGTTAGCGTTTCCGAAGTGGAAATACATCAATTAGGAGCCGAGATATTGCCGCTTTTCTCTCGTTGATATCACAGTTTTGAAAGAAATAAGGGAATTTATAACAGCGAAGGTCGCAACCAAAGGAAATCCAGCTTGCGTTTCACATAATGTCTAAATGAAAATCTCAGCGTCGGTCCGCAGGGACCGGCGTGGCGCTTAACGCGTTAAATAATTATGGACGGTATTGTGGTGATATTATCGTGAATCGATTTTAAAGCTGATTGTTGTTATTTGTTTGGAAAAAAATAGATATACTTTGGTCGTGGATAGTCTCAGTGTTAACACTAAAGCTACCAAAGCGGTCAAATGACCGGTTCGTAATTTCTTACCCAAATTTTATAAATTATTAACGGTACACCTTTGGGTATTTTTTCGTGATTTTCTGTAAAATATACGATTAAAGTCTAATAACTATAATTATTACGATGCTTATATATTTATGTGGTATCAATTACTACGATATTTTCCTCGATATTCCGGAAGCTGTTCACTTCAGAAAGATACTGTTTATCAATGTCGCCTATAAACTAGAAAATTATCACATCTCTTACACTAACGAGCAACATCGCTCAACTGTAACACGCCGATTTTAACACTAAAGCTACCAAAGCGGTCAAATGACCGGTTCGTAATTTCTTACCCAAATTTTATAAATTATTAACGGTACACCTTTGGGTATTTTTTCGTGATTTTCTGTAAAATATACGATTAAAGTCTAATAACTATAATTATTACGATGCTTATATATTTATGTGGTATCAATTACTACGATATTTTCCTCGATATTCCGGAAGCTGTTCACTTCAGAAAGATACTGTTTATCAATGTCGCCTATAAACTAGAAAATTATCACATCTCTTACACTAACGAGCAACATCGCTCAACTGTAACACGCCGATTTTAACACTAAAGCTACCAAAGCGGTCAAATGACCGGTTCGTAATTTCTTACCCAAATTTTATAAATTATTAACGGTACACCTTTGGGTATTTTTTCGTGATTTTCTGTAAAATATACGATTAAAGTCTAATAACTATAATTATTACGATGCTTATATATTTATGTGGTATCAATTACTACGATATTTTCCTCGATATTCCGGAAGCTGTTCACTTCAGAAAGATACTGTTTATCAATGTCGCCTATAAACTAGAAAATTATCACATCTCTTACACTAACGAGCAACATCGCTCAACTGTAACACGCCGATTTTAACACTAAAGCTACCAAAGCGGTCAAATGACCGGTTCGTAATTTCTTACCCAAATTTTATAAATTATTAACGGTACACCTTTGGGTATTTTTTCGTGATTTTCTGTAAAATATACGATTAAAGTCTAATAACTATAATTATTACGATGCTTATATATTTATGTGGTATCAATTACTACGATATTTTCCTCGATATTCCGGAAGCTGTTCACTTCAGAAAGATACTGTTTATCAATGTCGCCTATAAACTAGAAAATTATCACATCTCTTACACTAACGAGCAACATCGCTCAACTGTAACACGCCGATTTTAACACTAAAGCTACCAAAGCGGTCAAATGACCGGTTCGTAATTTCTTACCCAAATTTTATAAATTATTAACGGTACACCTTTGGGTATTTTTTCGTGATTTTCTGTAAAATATACGATTAAAGTCTAATAACTATAATTATTACGATGCTTATATATTTATGTGGTATCAATTACTACGATATTTTCCTCGATATTCCGGAAGCTGTTCACTTCAGAAAGATACTGTTTATCAATGTCGCCTATAAACTAGAAAATTATCACATCTCTTACACTAACGAGCAACATCGCTCAACTGTAACACGCCGATTTTAACACTAAAGCTACCAAAGCGGTCAAATGACCGGTTCGTAATTTCTTACCCAAATTTTATAAATTATTAACGGTACACCTTTGGGTATTTTTTCGTGATTTTCTGTAAAATATACGATTAAAGTCTAATAACTATAATTATTACGATGCTTATATATTTATGTGGTATCAATTACTACGATATTTTCCTCGATATTCCGGAAGCTGTTCACTTCAGAAAGATACTGTTTATCAATGTCGCCTATAAACTAGAAAATTATCACATCTCTTACACTAACGAGCAACATCGCTCAACTGTAACACGCCGATTTTAACACTAAAGCTACCAAAGCGGTCAAATGACCGGTTCGTAATTTCTTACCCAAATTTTATAAATTATTAACGGTACACCTTTGGGTATTTTTTCGTGATTTTCTGTAAAATATACGATTAAAGTCTAATAACTATAATTATTACGATGCTTATATATTTATGTGGTATCAATTACTACGATATTTTCCTCGATATTCCGGAAGCTGTTCACTTCAGAAAGATACTGTTTATCAATGTCGCCTATAAACTAGAAAATTATCACATCTCTTACACTAACGAGCAACATCGCTCAACTGTAACACGCCGATTTTAACACTAAAGCTACCAAAGCGGTCAAATGACCGGTTCGTAATTTCTTACCCAAATTTTATAAATTATTAACGGTACACCTTTGGGTATTTTTTCGTGATTTTCTGTAAAATATACGATTAAAGTCTAATAACTATAATTATTACGATGCTTATATATTTATGTGGTATCAATTACTACGATATTTTCCTCGATATTCCGGAAGCTGTTCACTTCAGAAAGATACTGTTTATCAATGTCGCCTATAAACTAGAAAATTATCACATCTCTTACACTAACGAGCAACATCGCTCAACTGTAACACGCCGATTTTAACACTAAAGCTACCAAAGCGGTCAAATGACCGGTTCGTAATTTCTTACCCAAATTTTATAAATTATTAACGGTACACCTTTGGGTATTTTTTCGTGATTTTCTGTAAAATATACGATTAAAGTCTAATAACTATAATTATTACGATGCTTATATATTTATGTGGTATCAATTACTACGATATTTTCCTCGATATTCCGGAAGCTGTTCACTTCAGAAAGATACTGTTTATCAATGTCGCCTATAAACTAGAAAATTATCACATCTCTTACACTAACGAGCAACATCGCTCAACTGTAACACGCCGATTTTAACACTAAAGCTACCAAAGCGGTCAAATGACCGGTTCGTAATTTCTTACCCAAATTTTATAAATTATTAACGGTACACCTTTGGGTATTTTTTCGTGATTTTCTGTAAAATATACGATTAAAGTCTAATAACTATAATTATTACGATGCTTATATATTTATGTGGTATCAATTACTACGATATTTTCCTCGATATTCCGGAAGCTGTTCACTTCAGAAAGATACTGTTTATCAATGTCGCCTATAAACTAGAAAATTATCACATCTCTTACACTAACGAGCAACATCGCTCAACTGTAACACGCCGATTTTAACACTAAAGCTACCAAAGCGGTCAAATGACCGGTTCGTAATTTCTTACCCAAATTTTATAAATTATTAACGGTACACCTTTGGGTATTTTTTCGTGATTTTCTGTAAAATATACGATTAAAGTCTAATAACTATAATTATTACGATGCTTATATATTTATGTGGTATCAATTACTACGATATTTTCCTCGATATTCCGGAAGCTGTTCACTTCAGAAAGATACTGTTTATCAATGTCGCCTATAAACTAGAAAATTATCACATCTCTTACACTAACGAGCAACATCGCTCAACTGTAACACGCCGATTTTAACACTAAAGCTACCAAAGCGGTCAAATGACCGGTTCGTAATTTCTTACCCAAATTTTATAAATTATTAACGGTACACCTTTGGGTATTTTTTCGTGATTTTCTGTAAAATATACGATTAAAGTCTAATAACTATAATTATTACGATGCTTATATATTTATGTGGTATCAATTACTACGATATTTTCCTCGATATTCCGGAAGCTGTTCACTTCAGAAAGATACTGTTTATCAATGTCGCCTATAAACTAGAAAATTATCACATCTCTTACACTAACGAGCAACATCGCTCAACTGTAACACGCCGATTTTAACACTAAACCTACCAAAGCGGTCGAATGACCGGTTCGTAATTTCTTACCCAAATTTTATAAATTATTAACGGTACACCTTTGGGTACTTTTTCGTGATTTTCTGTAAAATATACGATTAAAGATTTGTTTCTGATGCATTTTGTATTTTTCCAAGTATCTATTATTGTAATTTCTTTGATACAAATAGGTATAATTTAATCGTCGGTAGGTTTAGTGTTAATGAATCATCCGTTGCTCGTAAAACTTTCGCGCTCGCAATTTAATCTTTCGATTCGATCAGCTTCCGAAAGCGGAAAGCGCGCTTGGCGCTGGATTTAAGTTTTCGAGAATTATCCAGGCAAAGAGATACGAAATATCGATCCCACGGCGATCTTAACGATCGCTACTTTCTTCGACCTTCGTCCAACAAAAAAAAAAATCAGTAGTCACGGAATGAAACTTTCGCCGGTGTAGCATCTTCCGATTTCCTTGTCGGAGAACAGGATGTTGAATAAGTTGCGGTACCGCGGACAAAAAGATAATCAATCGTGTGGAAGAGCAAGAAACGTGCGATAAATCTTCCTCCTTTACGATCCTGAACAGGAATAGTTTGCTTAAAAAATGCAAATTACTAGCTCCACATTTTGTACCTCTTGTGGTTGCTATTTCAACTTCTTTTTTTTGTTTTTTTTTTTTAATAAAGCGTTTAGAAGAATTAGTTGAACACTTGGGAACACTGAAAGTTTTCAGTAAAAGAGCGTTAGGTTCTTCTATTAACCCTTTGTTATGTATTAGATAGAATATACTAGAAAATTGCAATTATAGATATAAATATGCTATATTTTTATAATCGATAGACGATTTGATTAATTTTGGGTATAGAATTGCAACAAAATTAATTTTATATTAGGTTACGATTTTTTTAGAAAAGCACACTTGAACTTTATAACTTTTTTTTTTTAGTAAAAGAACGTTAAGTTCTACTATTAACCCTTTGTTATGTATTAAACAAAATATACTAGAAAATTGCAATTATAGATATAAATATACCATATTTTTATAATCGATAGACGGTAAATGTTTGATTAATTTTTGGTATAGAATTACAACAAAATTAATTTGATATTAGGTTACGAATTTTTTAGAAAAGAACACTTGAACTTTATAACTTTTTTTTTAGTAAAAGAACGTTAGGTTCTACTATTAAGCCTTTGTTAATATATGTATATTTATAAATATGCTATATTTTTATCATCGATAGACGATTTGATTAATTTTGAGTATAGAATTACAACAAAATTAATTTTATATTACGTTACGAATTTTTCAGAAAAGAACACTTGATTTGTACTTTCATTAATTTATACTTTCTTTTTTTAGTTCAATTATTTAACGTCGCGTCAATTATTTACTTATAGTATATAAACACTTTTTTTTTTTTATGTGGTTGTTAAAAATTGAGGTGTAAGCTAAGTAAAAGTAAAGTTTTAATACTCGAGACGTGCATATAATTGCTACGTTAATAAATTTTGAGAATAAAGAAAGCAGAAAGCATATGCGCGTTAATTTTTTAAGCTCGTCGGTTTTGAGGTATCTGAAGTACCTAAAAAATATCATACCGATTGTATTTCGTACGATTATTTATATTATAAAATAACGCTGCTGCAACCTTATCGATGACTGTTAAATTAATTTAAAGTTTCACTTATTTCTAATTGCTATTATTTTACTCACGCATAAGATTGCACAAAAGAAACTTTCTCCGAATTAATATATTTTAAAAACGTACTCCCAAAATGATGGCCGTGACAGATGACCATAAAATTTAATTCAACGATACTTCTAATGTTTCGTACCAAATCATATTTTTAATTAAAATTCAATTCTAATTTGATTAATTAAAACAAATAGCCATTGTACTCTCAGGTTTTATGTTTCTTTTTGTTCTAATTTTTTTCTAAATTGTTCTATTGAAATAGTGATAGCTTAATTATTTTTATTTTTTCTAAAAGAGTTTCTACATAACTTTCTTAAATTGTAGCAATATAAAATCGAACGATTGGTTTTCTTTATTTTTTCAATTATTGAATCAAACATGGTATCTCGTAAAACGTTTGTGTCAATAAAAATGGCGGACACGAAATTAGCATCTTAGCGTCCGATAGTTTCACTGTCAGTGAATATTGCAACAGCATTTTCGATTATATATTTTAATAATTAATGTATAGAAATTTTTTTTTGTTCTCAATAAAAAGAATTCACAGTTTAACTATTTATTTTTTAATTGCTGTGGAATCCGCTTATTGTGATCATTTTTGATCAGGATAATATCACACAGAGCATAAACAATTTTTATTGTTAAATGTTATTTATTAAAAACAGTTGTAACAATTGTACAATTTGTATTTATTACGAATTGTATACTCAATGGAACGCTGCATGTTAAACTACAACATAAAATTAATTTAAGAAAATAATAAAAGATAAAAGGTTTCGATGAAAAGAGAAAATGTTTTGGTTGGAAGTAAATTCCAAAAAGGAGGTAGATTTAGTTAGAATTTGCTTAGAATTTTCTTCTAATTCTTATCGTGTATCCCCAAATGTAATTATCACAATTGATACCAAAGTTCAATTATACCAGACAGATTATTTTCAACTAATTTCATATAAAGTCTTTTAAAACCGTCGGTTTTTAAATTATAAT